>CAUYUJ010004942.1:17500-65564 GCA_963575745.1 Prorocentrum cordatum | reverse complement strand
CTACTATTACTACTACTACTACTACTACTACTACTACTACTACTACTACTACTACTACTACTACTACTACTACTACTACTACTACTACTACTACTACTACTGCTACTGCTACTAGTACTACCTACAAGTACTACCGCGAGGTTCGTGCACCCGGTGGCGAGGGGCGGCTCCGAGGACCTCGGCCTCTTCGAGGGGGGGCCCGAGATCTTCGCCCAGCGCAGGGCCAGCGCGAGCGCGGTCGTCGTCAACGCCGCCGCGCTCTGGCTCAAGCTCCGGGGCGAGGAGCAAGCGTGCCTCCGCGAGAACGAGGCCACGGCGCGAGGGAAATGGGCGCGGACGGCAAACGGCGCAGTGCCCAACAGCCGCTTCTGTTCATTTCGAACAGGATTCGCTGTCGGTCACGCCGCGGCCTGTGCCCATTCGAAACAGAAGGCCGCCTGCCCAACAGCGGCCGCTGTTGGTTTGGGGCAACATTTGCAATGGGGCATTGTGCCCATTCCTTCCGCGCCCAGTTCGGGAGACCAAAAGACGCGCGCCGCGGGCGCCGAGAAACGCATTGTCAACATCCGCAAGAAGTACCGCGAGACGCACGACGACCACGACAAGGCAGTCTTCGAGACGGAGAAGGCCAAGTACTTGGCAGAGCACCCCGACCACTAGGCGCAACTGGAGCAGGCCTAATCGAGCGCAGGAGAGAAGTGCAGGATCACCCTCATCAACATCTCCGTGGTCGAGAACTGGTTCGACCCGAGCAGGGGGCCGAAGTCCGCCGGGGAGCGCAGCGCGCCCCGCGTCCCCTGCGCAAGGCACTGCCGAGTCAGCGACATGAACCTCGAGGAAGGCATCTGGCGGCGCGACGTCACCTACGGGCGGGGCGATGGCGAGACGGAGCGCTTCCGAGCAGGCGAGCCCCTAGGAGCATTGCTCAAGGGCTGGCGCAACGCCCTGCTCGAGTTCGCCGAGGCGGTCCGCGCGAGGGCCTTCGATGACATCGACGCGCGGGGGCAGCCGAGAGCCTGGGCGGACGAGCCGGCGGCGACCTGGGCCATCGACTTCATCGAGCAGGGGCGCGGCCAGAGCCTCGTGTTCGCAGACTGCCTCTCGGCCCAATGGACCGAGGCAGCGGCGCTGCGAGCGCGGCTCAGGAATGCCATCCACGCGCCCGTGGCCCCCGACGCCCCGAGCTTCTTCCAAGGGCCCGACGCCCGCGAGCACAGCCAGCTCAAGGCCAAGATCCGAAAGGTCAAGGCCGAGATGCACTGGGCCATGGAGCAAGACTGGATCCAGAGGGCCAAGGCGGAGCCCCAAAAGCAGTACAAGTCCCCAACACAATGGTGGCCCTACGAGTGCCTCTACTGCGTGTCCGAGGCCTACACCTGCTTCCGCGAGCAAAACAAGGGCGCGGTGCCGCGCCAAGGGCTGCAAGCCAACCAAATGCTAGCGGTCCGGTCGACAGAGCAAGGCGAGCTCGAGGTCGTCGCGGGCATGGGGCCGTGAAGCTACCCCATCGAGCCCGGCCGCAGCATCGAGGACAGCCTGGCGAAAGAGCGCCTCGAGGGCGTCCAGAGCTGGCCCGAGGGCGCGCCGCCCGTGCCCGAGTGGAGCGTCCTCGACGGCAACTGCTTCCACAACGACAAATTGCCGAGGGACTACGAGCAGGACGAGAACCCCTGTCTCCTGGAGCTCAGAGAGCCGGACCTCCAGCTTACCGACGAGCAGAAGGACATGCTCAAACCACCAGAGGAGCGGATCAAGGATATCAAATTCCCACGCGCCCTCGAGAACAGGATCAAGCTGAAACTGACAGCTAAACGCAAGAACAGGTGGGCGCCCAAATTCGCGGGCCAAGTCCTGGGCAAGCTCGCTCGCACGTGGCAGCGCGAGAAAGCCAAGACTGGTGGCGAGACCTCGCTCGAGCACCACAGCAGAGGCGCGGCCAAGGCGAAGCTCGCAGGCAGGCCGCCGAAGGCGCACGCGAGCTTTTCCCAGAAGCTCAAGCAGAAGAAGCGAACGGAGAAGAACGCCAAGAAGCAGGACAGGGCCAAGCAGAAAGACGGCCTCGAGGCTTGCGAGGAGCCCCCCTTGGACGGCAAGGTGGCGCGCGTCACCGAGGAGGGCGTCCACGAGGGCAGGCTCGGCAGATTGCAGGACGTCTGGCGAGTCGTGGGCGCCGAGGACGAGTGCCGCCTGCGCGTCCTCGAAGTGGAGACCACGTCGATCTTCCAGATCGAAGGCAGCGAGGCTAGGAGGGCCACAGGCACTCGTTAGCATCCGCCTGCTTCTGCCTGGGGCAGCGGAGGCAAGAGGGAGTTCGCGGAAAAAAAAAACATGAAACGAAAGCGGAAGCAAGCGGAAGCAACGCGAAGAGGAAGCAGGCGAAAGCTAACGAGCGTCTGCGAATCCCGAGCGCCACAGGTCACGATAGAGCAGGACTACAAGCTCCCCAGGCCGCAGAAGCTCGACTGGCACCAGACAAGACAGGCTCGCCGCACCGCGCTCGCCAAGGAGTGCGCGATCATGAACTGCGAGCAGATCGTCAAGGGCGACGCCCTCGAGCTGGGCACAATGCGCGCGCTGCCGGGCGAGATCGAGGAGCGCGTGGGCGTCCCCGACACCGTTCTGGCGGTCGAGCCCACGGCGGCCGGCGCCTGGGCTCGAGAGGGCCAGGGCGAGGGCGCAACCGCCGCCCAGCAGCCCGAGGAGCAGAAGCGCTGGGCCGGGAGGGTCGACAAGGCCCAGCACGTGCTGGTCTGCCTGGTCTGCGTGCTCTCCGAGGCGCCAGCGCACTACACGTACCTCAAGGTGGGCGGTTGCTGCAGTGGCCCCTCCCCCTGGGCGCCTCCAGCGTTCCGCTCCGGTTTGGAGCGAATCCTGGAGGCGCCCTGGGCGGGGGGCACTTGCAGCAATTCCCACGAGGTCTCGAGGATCGACGAGGGCGGCGTCGCGGTGGAGTACCGCGACGCCCTTAAGCAGCCATCCGAGAACGCCAAGCAGGCCCAAAAGGGCCACGTGCGAACTCACGCCTACACCCCGCGATTTCTGAAGGGGGAAGGTAAGTTTCACTTTGCTCGGGAGCTGCCGAGCGAAGTGCACCCCGCCCTCTTCTTCAGAAATCGCGGGCAGGGTTCGCATGTGTATTGGGCTATGGGGGCTGTAGGGCCATGCGACTATATAGGGCTATAGGACTATCGAGGCGATTGAGATTATTAGGGCTTCAAGGCTGCCGGGCACACGGGCACTCCGGCGCGCCGCCGAAATCGGCTCCAAACCTCGCCTGGCCATATGAATCCGCTAGGACCCCTACAGCGACAAGCTCTGGCGCCGACGCTTCAGTCGGGCCCAGGCCGACCCTCGGCGCCCCCGGTGGCCCCTCCTGGCCCGGGCCACCGCGTGCAGAAAAGTGCCCAGAGGGCTGCGCCCACTGCGTGACCGACGTGGTCAACTCCTCGTGAGCGGCGAATTCTCGTCACTCCGCGGGATCTCGACGTCCTTCTTGCCCCCCTTCTTCGGGGCGTACAGCATGCCGGGGAGCGGGATTCGAGCATCCACGCGCTTCTTGTAGTCCTTATACACCTCCCCATAGTACGCCTCGTAGTCACGCTCCTCCAGGAAGAAGGTAGCAAACTCGACGCATGCGTGGACCGGGACGACGTACGCCAGACGGTTCCACGTCATCAGGGGCGCGATGTAGAACTGCATCATGAACGAAAGCATGATAGGGTGTCGGACGACGGCATAGAACCCGCGCTCGGTGAAGGGGAGCAACATGCCCGCGAACTCGGGCACCGGCGTCTGGGCCGCGTCTTCGGGCGCGATGCTGGGGAGCCCGAAGGCCCCCTGGTGCACCTTCAGGTCGAAAGACATGTAGAACCCCAGGTGCTCAATAATGTCGACGCTGAAGATGGCCGCGTGAAGGAAGAGGATGCAGTTGCAAAACCGGAACGCGTGGAACCACGACGCGTACTCTGAGAGATCCCATATCGGCTCGAGATCGGACAGGACGGGCTGCCACAGAACCATCAGCGCGTAGAGCCCCACGAGGGTCTGGGTGACGTACATGCTGCGGTACGCGTTCCCGAAGATGGGCAGGAGCCCGCGCTTCACAGAGCCGCGAGGGAGCACCGAGTGAGGGATCAACCAAACCAGGAGAATGGCCAGGTTGATGGCCAGCCTCGCCCATAGCGACTCCGCCAGAGGGGGCACCAGGCACGCGGCGTGCCCGGGCGCGCCGCAGTCGATGCTGAGCCCCTGCAGGAAGCCCGGAAGAAGGTTCGGGAGCGAGTTCAACCACACGGGATACAGGTAGAGCCAAGGCCCAACAAGTGCGCCCGTGGCGACGCCGAACGACTTCACTGGACAGCCCATGGCCTCACGCGCGCTCGGGGGAAGGCCCCGTGTATGACTTAGAACAGGACAGCGACGAATCCCTCGGAGGCAGGCAAAATCCGCCGACCCCATGAGGCGTGCGCGGCATCCTTCCCAGCTGGATATGATGTCTCAGCCCCCCACACGACAATCTCTCGCCCGAAACCACCCATACGTTTCTCCTGGCCCCGGCCCTCCCACCCCAGGAGAGCTCCGTTCTTGGGACCCCCCACACGACGATTTCCCGCCCGAAACCACCCATACCCCCCTCCTGGCCCCAGCACCCCCCGCCCATACCCCCCTCCTGGCCTCGGCACCCCCACCACAGGAGAGCTCAATTCTTGGGACCCCCCATGCGACGATTTCTCACCCGAAACCACCCATACCCTCCTCCTCGCCACGGCACCCCCCACCCATACCTCCCTCCTGGCCCCAGCACCCCCACCACAGGAGAGCTCAATTCTTGGGACCCCCCACACGACGATTTCTCTCCCGAAACCACCCATACCCCCCTCCTCGACCCGGCACCCCCCGCCCATACCCCCTTCCTGGCCCCGGCACCCCCACCACAGGAGAGCTTCCCCACACGACGATTTCTCACCCGAAACCACCCATACCGCCCCCCTCGCCCCGGCACCTCCCACCCATACCCCCCTCCTGGCCCCGGCACCCCCACCACAGGAGAGCTCAATTCTTGGGACCCCCCATGCGACGATTTCTCGCCCCCCAGCCCCTCCGACCCTCCTAAAAATAAGAAACCCTCTTATTTATTTAAGAACCCTCTTAAAAAATAAGAAGGTCGAAAAACCCTCTTAAAAAATAAGAGGGTTTTCCAATACCCCAAAACCCTCTTATTTTTTTAGGGGGTTGGCGAAAACGAAGATTGTTGGAAAGCACGTGTCCACTTTCTTGCAAACCTTGCGGGAGCAATTGGAACGAAGCTGGGCTGCACACTGTTCAAACAATGTGCTGGCGGACTGGTTGAAGACAGCATTGGCAATTTCAAACGGCAATGGTAGTTGTGAGCGCAGCGAACGGCAGCCACACAAACATACATACATATACACATCAGACATACGTACGCACATACACATATACATACATTTATACACACATACAGACATGCATACACCCCTTGAACTTCTTTACGGAACACCCCCTTTAATGGGAGCCCCCTTTATGGAGCCCTCCAGAGTCCCCTCATGAAATCCCTTTATGGAATCCGTGGGGTTAGCTAGTCCCTTCATCCGAAGTCGCCACCTGTAGGGGCGCGAAGGTAATCATGCTTCACACTTCGCGGCCTGGTTTGCAGAGCTGTCTTTCTCCGAGGGGTCGGTGTGAGAGCGCAAGGATAACAGCGTTCTACGCTTCGCGCAGCGCGGAGCCCGAAGTTACATTGCCAAGCCTCTTCTGCGGTTCCCCCGTCATTGCCAGTGTACGTAGCCTTTTTCGGCTCAAGCTTGCAAGCCATGGCTTCTTTGAAAGGTCTGTCGCATGCGATTCATATCTCGATCATATACATAATGGCAAGTCGAACAAAAATGTTTCGGTACCCTGACTGCGTCGCGATGCTCAGCAAATGTTTCGATCGTGATCAGAAGCTTCCCACGTACAGCAGTACCGACATGAAAACAGGAGTGAATCTGGACAACCTTACTGAATTCCGTGAGAATCTTACAAAGTTGATGGGAGTTGACAAGAGGGGAGGTTATTACGGACAACCAGATATGGCGAAAGCAATGGCGGAGATTTTTGGCCATCGGAAGGAAGACATTGACGAGTACGCTTCACGTCATCATGTTTCAGGGCCTAACGAGACGTTTGCTTTGATGGCCTACTCAGTCCGCGTCATGTGTAGCCACATCAGAGAAAAAAGGAAAGAGTACTATGGCCGTTCCGACCCCAACCGTTCGAAAGACCCCGAGTGGCTGCAAACAGTGTACGGTGAAAGTGTTACAGACAAAGCTGGGGATCGGCCCTCGACAACAAGAAAAAGAAAGCACCCGATGCCAGCTTTTCGGGCCGAGAGCAGCGACGGCGAGGACGAGGATGAGGCGACTGAGACAGCGGTCATGGTTTTCAAATTTATCGAGCCGAACGACACTGGTGATGGAATGGTCGCATACGCTCTTCTTTCAGATGGTAGTCGAATGGCGGCTTCAAAGTACAGTCCTGGCGAGCGTGGATTTGCAATGGCACACTTTTCCAACGACCAAACATGTCAGACGGAAGTCCCATCGAGTTGTATCTCAGAGGATGGTACGGTCTTGAATTCCCCTAAGCTCCCAAAGGCAGCGAAGGGCAAAAAAAGAACCCAAAAGAAGCCTGCGGCCCACACGGTCGCCAAGAAGCCTGCCATGGCGAAAGCTCCTGATGAGGATGATGACGATCACGAAGGAGCCGAGGAAGAGGAGCAGGACGAGTCCGAGGAGGGCAAGGACCGAGCTGATGAGACGCCAGCCTACAAGCAGATTGTCAATGATGGCTACGATCTGCTACCAAGAGAGGCGAAAGACTTGATCGACAATCCTGACGACGTTGATAAGAAAACGTTCGTAGCTTACATGTCCGAGGGAGCGGGTAGCCCGAATCTACATATCACACTTGCAAAAGGAGACAAAGCGTCTCGAACGTTGTACGTTACAAATGTGACCAAGCTTCCAGATGACGAGCCAGCCCTGAAGATCACCAAACAGGCCGGCGTTTCACTCGGGTGGCCAACTACGCTCGACGCTGCAGGAGTTAAGCTTCTGTGGGAGCGCGCCGTCAGGATTTCTGGTTTGCAGAACTCGCCTGGCTAAGACGGCTTGGATGCGGCGGTGCCACAAGAAAAAAAAAACACATCCTTCCTGCTCCTGCTCACCTCCGTCCTGCTCCTGCTCCTCCTGGGTCGGGGATGCGGGGGTGCCGCAGTCTGCCCCCCTGCCCCCTTCGGGGCGTCGGCGAGGCCACTCCCCTCTGCGCACCCCTCCTTGCAGCCCTACCTTTAACCTTTCTGTTGCAAGCAGCCTTGGGCAACTCTGGACGCTTCGAATGGCCCCACCAGCCCATCCGAGAACGATGCCCCTGCAAGCGAGTTGCCCTGATCAAGGATGTGGAGGAGCACGGAGTACAAACGTTTTCGTTAATGATCTCAACTTTTCCCCTAATGGGGGGAAAAGATCTTAGCATTTCCATTTGGACTTTCAGCGGCATTGGGGGGTTTAACCCACATGCCAACAGCTAGGGCAAGACCTGTTCACACTCACTTGCTGGTCCGAGGTGCCCGAGGGGGCGACCAACTCTGGACGCTTCGAGTGACCCCACCAGCCCATTCAGAACGATGCCCCTGCAAGCGAGTTGCCCTGATCAGGGATGTGTAGGAGCACGGAGTACAAACGCGTTCGTTAATGCCCTCAACGTTTCCCCCGAAAGGGGGGGGAAAGGATACTTAGCATTTCCATGGGGACTTTCAGCAGCATGAGGTGTTTTAACCCACTGACAGGCCCCATGCCAGCAGCTAGGACAAGACCTGTTCACATTCACTTGCTGGTCCGAGGTGCACCTGCCCGAGGGGGCGGACAACGCTGGACGCTTCGAATGACCCCACCAGCCCATCCGAGAACGATGCCCCTGCAGGCGAGTTGCAGCACGGAGTACAAACGCTTTCGTCAATGCTCGTAACGTTTCCTCCGAAAGGGGGGAACACATACTTAGCATTTTCATGAGGCCCCAAGAGGCCCCAAGAGGCCCCCAAGAGGCCCGAAGAGGTCCCCAAGAAACCCATAAGAGGCTCCAAGAGGCCCCAAGACGGCACCCAAAAGGCTTCAAAACTCTAAGAGGCCCCCGAAGACATGCCAAGAAGGTCCCATGTCATCATCCATCATCGTCCTCACCATAGCCATTTTGGCAATATGGAGTGCTGCGTTTGCTTGGGGACCTATGGTCCGACTGATGGGATCATGGGCACTTGTGGCCACTTCCTGCACGGCGCTTGTGTGGCGCAGATGCTGGTGAGGGGCGATGACACATGCTTTATATGCAGGTCACACATGTCTCCAGAGGGTACCAGCACCCAAGAGAGGCTAGGTGCAATCGGAGTCGCTGATGTGGAAATCGAGACCCTCGCTGGACAGAGTTTGGAGCCTCCAGAGTCGTATTTTTTGGTCGCGCCTTTCTGTTGCAGGCGGGTTGTGGCGGTTGACACTGGAGTATTCGCAGACATTGAAGATCGACGCATGCACTGGGCCCCTTTGACTGATCCTACTTCTGGTGAGACGACAGGGCATTGGCTGTGCTACAGGCGCGGGGCGCCCTAATTGTACGCGCGAGTCCCGCTCCGACTTTCCTCCCCCACCTCGCCCGATCACACAACAGATGAGAAGAGGGGGATAGAAGGTCTGGACTCGCGGGTGCAACTGGGGCATTCTCCAAGGTGCGGTTCAAATTGCACTTTCTCGGAGACTATCGACAAGGTGACGGTCGTAACACATCATGCCTCTCGCCAGCAGTCCTCCACCAGTGAGATTCCGAAGTCTGCGTTTCGTCATTGTGTCGGGCACGGTCGTTTACAGACGGTCATTCTCGACGTCGAGCGTGTGGCGGCTTGTTGGCATTTTGCATGCTGCCAAAATCGTTACACTGGTGATACTCCAGAAGTCATTGGATGCGAAGTCTACCACGCAGGTTCAGTAGTCATGGTTAGTGATTCCGAAGATGGCGGTTCTATCATGGGCCCGCCCGAGCATGGATCTGATGGCATCAGCGACGACATGAACCGCCTTGCCGCCATCGCGAAAGATATCTACGATGATTTCCAGGAGCTGGAGAGGATCGCAGCGTCCTGAGGCGCTGCACCAGTGCGCACACGGGGCCCCCGCGGGCGGGCCCATATCCGGCATTATATCCGGCAGGGGGGGGGGCGACAGATATAGATTTTGGAATGTTTCGAGCGCCCATGTCTGTCGGGGGGGGGCGACATATATAGCGACAGATATAGCGACAGATATAGCGGCAGATGTAGCTCGGGCGGGTCAGGGGTCCGAAGGGCCTCAGGGCGGTCAAGGGGGCTCGAGGTGGAGGCGGAGTTTCGGGGGAGGGAGGTGGCTCCACTTGCACGTGCATGGGCTCGGCCGCGCGAGCTCATTTCATAGATCTGGCCCTGCAGGGCAGGAGACAGGGTCGCCAAGGGACCTCATGGAACACACCTCCTGGCAACCATCGCCATCATCATATCCATCTTCTTCATCATTACAATCTCCATATCGTTTGAGTCTTCAGCATTGCTCTTCATGTCGTGATATGTGATCTTCATTGGCTTCAGTTTCGAATCGTCGTCATTTCGTTCCTCGAGGAACGAAACGACGACGATTCGAACTCCATAGCCATTTCCCGACTCAAGTATATACAAGCGATTATTCAAACTTCGTTCATCAGAATGCCCCCCAAGAGAAAGGCGCACGAGCTTCCCAGCGCATGCGAGGAGCTCAAAGCTTTGCTGGGCAGCGAGGTCACAGCCTTGGGGATCGCTGGAGTGGAGCACGCGGTGAGAAAGAAGGCATTCAGCTCTTTAAACTCGACGCTCAAACACACCCACCCAGACAAGTACAATCAGTACCAGCAGCTTCACACCGACGAAGAACGCCGCAATTGGTTGGCTGCTTTCCTCATCGACCCCGCGAGCGGGGGGTCGACTGCGACGAACACCGTGTCCCGCGAGGTTTCTCGCAAGGAGAAGACGGTCGGCCAATGGATGACTATCGACGAGTACGGCGGGCCCAAAGGCATCAACAACATGGAGCACGCCAAAGCTCGATGCGAGGCGGGAGAGTTTACCGAGAGGCCCCACGAAAGCCCGATCCTGGCTGCCAAAGACATCAAGCAGTGCTACGTGACGATCGAGCAGGACGAGTTCCAGAAAAAACGGACGGAGACCACCGACATCACGACCACCGCCGAGCTGAAGCCCGAAGAGGTCGAGGACGTGCGTTCCATGCTGCAGAACTTCTCCTCCGAGGCCGTCCCCGTCATGCAGCGGCCTAAGCGAGCCAAGAAGGCCAAGACGGACGAGGGTGTCCCGCCCACAGGGAACGCCGAGAAGAGCCCCGAGGAGATCGCCAAGGAGAAGCAAGCGAAGGAGCTGAGCGAGGCCTCCCAGGCGTTTGCCAAGGTGCTCAAGGAGGCGAAGGCCCAGTACGACAAGATGAATCGCGAGCTCGGCGAGGTCACCATCATCGAGAACCGCATCAGCACGAAGATGGGGGACAGCTGGGGGGACGGGCCTTTGAAGTACCTCCAGGCCAAGACAGCTGAGCAGAAGAGCCTGGCGACTGCTCTCTTCGAGATGTGGTCTACGCTGAAGGGCGAGACGGTGACCGAGGTGAGTGAGTACACGGCGAAGGCCACTGAGATGAAGGATGAAATGGCGAGGGTTGATACAGCCAATAAGTTTTTCAAGAAAAACGTCCTGGCTGATTTTGCGAAGCTGAAGGCGAAATGATTTTCAGTTCTACCGACTTGGCCGCTTCATTCCGCGGCCGCTGTTCCTAGTGATGGTGCCATTGTTTAGCCGATGTGGACTGTACTCACAGGGCTGGGCAGCTTCTCACGGTATCCTCACGTGCACGGATCGGAACCATTCGAATGTTGGCCCCCTGGGCCTTTGATCGCTGGACAAATACACGCACACACACACACACACACACACACACACGCACACGCACACACACACACACACACACACACTCACACACACACACACACACACACACACACACACACGCACGACCTCTAAACATACGATGGGGGAGCCCTGGGAAACATCAACATATCTGTAAACCTCGCCCCAAATCATACATCCCCTAACGCAGTTTAAACTATCAACAGGGTCTGAAAATATAAGCCATAGCATCACCACCATTGACAGCGTAGCCGTTTGGGCTCAAACCTGCATTTACGATCTACATATGCGGTATTTCGTTTATATTTCCACGTTGCTTCTGATGGCGCGCCTGGGAGGCGGCATTCGCAAATCCTTGGGCCTCGATGCTGGTGGGACAGAGGCAAAGCGAGCTCGCGGCGATGATCTCAACCCAGACGCCCAGCTAGTATCTCATCGGATCGACGGTTTTGCTATGAGGAAGTTCAAGCAGGGCCACCTATCAGCACCCGATGTAGAAGAGATGCGAGCTCTAGCTGGAGGGCCCGCGGAGTCAGGGCAGCGTGGCAACGCACACCGACGAGTCATTCGAGAATTTCGGAAGGGAACTTCTTTCCCAGAGGTTTACGAAGCCAAGATCAGCCTGTGGGACTCTGACACGCGCACTAAATACGAAGACAGTGTATTTTTCCGTCTCCCTCATGAGGTGTTCGAGTCGCAATGTGAAGATCCAGCGGGCTGGACTGTGCTCGCCAACCCTTCACTTGAAAGATCTCGCGAGAGCTGGGCGTCCCGCGTGGGTGCCCGCTGCGCAGCTGATGATATCGTGCCAGTTGGGATTTGGGGAGACGCCCGTTCAGCAAGAATGACTCCCTGCTGCTTGTTCTTTGGAACTGTCTGTCAGAGGCGCGTCGCGACATTCGATATTGGGCATGCGTATTACCTCGCAGTTTGTTCTGCGATTGCGGCTGCAAGGGGCGCCATACATTCGACAGCGTATGGCGTGTGATATCATGGTCGTTCCAGGTGTTTTTGACAGGGCAAAGCCCTGAAGTTCGGCACGATGGCGTTCCTTTCAAGGACTCTCGCCTCAGGGGCGATCGCAAACGTGCAGCGCGGGCGAACCTGCCCTTGAGCAACATTGGCGGTGTCCTTCAAGGCCGATTCGATTGGGATTGGCTCAAAAAAGTGATTGGGTTGCATGGGTGGCAAGGCGAGGGTGAACGGAAAAGGATGTGCTTCCGCTGCTGCGCGGAGAAGTCCACACATCCGAGTTGCGCTTTCCCGTTTACGGATGCTAGCACAAACGCCAAGTGGCGATCCACAATGCTGTCGCATCAACAATTCGTTCAAGATGCACTTTTGTCTGGCCGCTATATTTCTGGGATTTGGAGCACTCCTGGACTGCAGTTGTCGAGTATTGTTCTGGATGTGATGCATGTTGGGGACCTTGGCATCGTATTATATTTGGTCGCCAACGTGTTACTCGAACTTTTTATCAGGCTAGGTGGTCTGATGACAAGATCCGCCGATTGCCTTTCGGAGCTCACGGTTCTAATCAAACATGCGAGTCGCCAGCTGAATTATGACAAGTTTCCTTTAAACACGTTGACGCTCGGGATGCTGAAGCCAGACAAAAGCCGATATCCAAAGCTGCGGATGAAGGCCGTGAGTGCTCGTTTAATGGTTGGCGTCGTTCATTTCCTATTGAAAGAAATCTTCAAACCTGCCAGCGAATACGAGCAGCTCAGGTTTTTTTGTGTGGAGGCGCTGTACGATTTCTATGATGAAATCAAGCACCCATCGGACACTGTACGGACTAAATTGGGCACCCTTGCGCGACAGCATGTTCAACTGTATGGGCAACTGTCCCTGCATACTGACAGGCACACTAGGTTTTGGGAAGCATATCGTATGTACCCAAAACATCATCTATTCGTCCATTTAGAGGAAGATGATTTTTCACACACGGAAATCCTAGAACTAGCTGGAATTATCTGGATGAGGACGCCATTGGCACCTGTGTAGATTCTGTGGGAGATTCCCACCAGCATTGCAAGTTTGTGCATCGTTCTGCAATCGAGAAGTACAGGTTGTGATGGCCCGTAACAAAAATCGATCGACGCTTCGCGTGAAGCATCCTCTGAATACCGCTTTTTGGTGGCCGCTGCACTCGTGGGCCCACTTGGGCCAAACAAGGTTCAAAGGGCCCATGTGGTCTTTCTGTGAGGAGGGAGGAGGGAGGAGGAGGAGGAGGAGGAGGAGGAGGGAGGAGGGAGGAGGAGGAGGAGGAGGAGGGAGGGAGGGAGGGAGGAGGGGATAATGAGGCCACCGTGAAACAACGAGCCATATTATACCGATAACGCGTCCTACGGATAGTACCAACAAGAAACCCTCTTATTTTTTAAAGAAGAATTTCCATGTGCGGCAAAATCCTCTTATATTTTTGGAAGGTTTTGTCACATCGAAAAACCCTCCTATTTATTTAGGGGGTCACCAAAATGTTTGGTGGATCCTCTTATATCTAAGAGGGTCGGAGGGGTTGGGCCGACCCAACCCCCCCTCCTCGCCCCGGCACCCCCCACCCATACCCCCCTCCTGGCCGTGGCACCCCCACCACAGGAGAGCTCAATTCTTGGGACCCCCCACGCGACGATTTCTCGCCCGAAACCACCCATACCCCCCTCCTCGCCCCGGCACCCCCCACCCATACACCCCGACCACAGGAGAGCTCAATTCTTGGGACCCCCCACGCGACGATTTCTCGCCCGAAACCACCCATACCCCCCTCCTCGCCCCGGCACCCCCCACCCATACCCCCCTCCTGGCCGCGGCACCCCGACCACAGGAGAGCTCAATTCTTGCGACCCCCCACGCGACGATTTCTCGCCCGAAAACCACCCAATACCCCCCTCCTCGCCCGGCACCCCCCACCCATACCCCCCTCCTGGCCCCGGCACCCCGAGCTCAATTCTTGGGACGATTTCTCGCCCGAAACCACCCATGCCCCCCTCCTCGCCCCGGTACCCCCCACCCATGCCTTCTCTCCTGGCCCCGGCACCCCCACCACAGGAGAGCTCAATTCTTGGGGCCCCCCACGACGATTTCTCGCCCGAAACCACCCATACCCCCCTCCTCGCCCCGGCACCCCCCACCCATACCCCCCTCCTGGCCCCGGCACCCCCCCACAGGAGAGCTCAATTCTTGGGCCCCCCACGCGACGATTTCTCGCCCGAAACCACCCATACCCCCCTCCTCGCCCCGGCACCCCCCACCCATACCCGCCTCCTGGCCCCGGCACCCCCACCACAGGAGAGCTCAATTCTTGGGACCCCCCACGCGACGATTTCTCGCCCGAAACCACCCACCCCCCTCCTCGCCCCGGCACTCCCCGCCCATACCCCAGAGGGCCGGGACTTGCTATAACAGCCGTCAGACGTTCGATTGATTGCTCAAGTCTTATAATAGCACTTACTGCTTAAAATAAGACGCGATGCTTATAATAAGAAGTGGCTGCTTTTATAAACGTTGAGTCTTCACGAGGCGCATATTTCACCCTAGTCGTGTTTATTGCAGACACCATTATCATTATCGCTATATTCTTGCATTGGGCGTTTTGGCAGAAAAACGATTGCGATATGTATAATACCATGTGTACAACACTGTTCGATCTGATATCGTATATCACATTGCACTTGTGCCGTCTTGGAGCCGTCTTGTGCCGTCTTGGAGCCATCTTGGGCGCGGTGCTTCGCCCTGGGGCATCCTAGCCGTATTGGTGGCATCTTCGGCTGTCTTGGAGTGCGTGCGCGCGTCACTTGTGCGCATTTGCTCGCGCGCTCGTGTGCGCTTGAGTGCGCGCGTGTGTGTGTGTGTGCGTGTGTGTGCGTGTGTGTGTGTGTGTGTGTGTGTGTGTGTGTGTGTGTGTGTGTGTGTGTGTGCCGTGCGTGCCGTGCGTGCCGTGCCGTGCCGTGCCGTGCCGTGCCGTGCCGTGCCGTGCCGTGCCGTGCCGTGCCGTGCCGTGCCGTGCGTGCGTGCGTGCGTGCGTGCGTGCGTGCGTGCGTGCGTGCGTGCGTGCGTGCGTGCGTGCGTGCGTGCGTGCGTGCGTGCGCGCGTGCGTGCGTGCGTGCGTGCGTGCGTGCGTGCGTGTGAGCGCGCTTGCGCGCGTGTGCGCGCGCGTGGGTCTGCGCGCTCGCGTGTGCGCGTGTGTGCGCGCGCGTTCGCGCGTGCGTGCTCGCGCGCGCGTGTGCGTGCATGTGCGCGCGTGCTCGCGTGGGCTGGGCGCGCCGCGCCGAATCCGGCGCCGCTCGTCGCGGAGCCCTTGGCTCCGTCTCCCGCGCCGCCCTCGGCGCCGCCCTCGGCGCCGCCCTCGGCGCCGCCCATGGAGCCGCCGATGGCCTCGCAAGGGGCCGAGGCGGCGGAGCGGCTGCTGCGGGGCGGAGGCGGACCCCGCGGGGCGGGGCGGGGAAGGGGAGGGGCAAGGGAGAGAGTCAGGAAGGGGAAGGATGGAGGAAGGAGGGCAAGGAATGGGGAAGGGGGGGAAAATACATCGGGGGGGGCCCAGGGAAGGGGAAGGGAATGTGGGAGGGAATGGAAGGTAAGAAGTGGGGAAGGGACAGGATGGGATCGAGAGCGGGGTTGGAGGGGACGGGAGAGGGAAGGAGAAGGCCGAATATTCAGGCCGCGGATCTCTCGCCCTGCATTGGGCGCGTTCTGCCCAGGATTTCGGGGAAAAAAGCATCTGATGCGTCATCGATGCGTCATCGATGCTGGCATCGATGACGCATCGACGGCGCCGAAGATTCTCAGGCGGGCCCAGCCGTCTCGACGAGGGGGCGAGCGATCCGCGACCTGAATCTTCGGCCCCTCTCGAGTGTCCCTCATGCCACTCTCTCCCTCACCATGCTCTCCCACCGTCCTCAGGTATCATGTCCTCCCCACTCAGCCTTGCTCCATCCTCATCTGCTCACCTCACTCCTTACTCCTTATCCCTCGCTCCCCCCACTCCTCGTCCTCGCTCCTCACCCCTTCCTCGCCTCATCGTGCATAGCCATTTTGGCTGGCGCCATTCCTGGCGCAGGGCCATCGCGCTCGCGCGCGATGGCCGAGACGCGCGATCGCTGCGGCGACGCCAACGGCATCGCCGCAGCATTAAGGCCATACGTCGCATCAGAGTGGCTCACGTACGGGCGCAAACCAGGGAAGGATAAATTCAACGAGAACTGCGTGGAGGAGATCCACCGCCACGCGAAGGCACCGTCGTCGTCGCCGCAAGTCGTCGTCGTCGGCCGTCGTCGCCCCTCGTCTGTCGCCGTCGACGGCGACGACGTCTGCCGCCGTCGACGGCGACATCGTTGGCGACGTCGTCGACTTCCGACGCCGACGTCGACGATGATGTCGACGTCGTCGACGACGTCGGCGTCGCTCTCGAAGATGACCCTCGTCACGACCGGTGGTCGACGGCGACAGACGTCGACGTCGTCGTCGTTGGCGGTCGACGACGTCGTCGTCGACGACGTCGTCGACATCGTCGGCGTCGTCGCCGACGGACCAGTCGTACTCCAGGCGATTGCCGCTCTGGAGGCAGTCTCGCCGAATCTGAGCCTGAACGAGTCGGCCTGCAAGCAGGCGTTCGAGCAGCTCGCGAAGGAGATTCCAACGATCAAGTCGCTGGACGCCGCGGCCATCGACGACTGGGCCGAGTCCCAGAGCCTCATGTTCTGGGTTTGCGAACCCACAGGAGCAGGAGCAGGAGGAATAACAGGGGGGAGCAGGAGGAAAAGGCAGGCGGAGGAGGGAGGAGGGTGACATATGGGAGCAGGTGACACAGGAAGGAGGAGGAAGGAGGAGGAGAGTTACCATCCTCCTCGACCTCGTCTAATCCCTCTCGGCCGCACTCCATCCGCAGCCTTACTCTTCACTCCTGATTCCTCGCTCCGTACTCCTCACCCCTCACTCCCTATCCTCATCCTCGCTCCTCGCGCCTTGCTCGCCTCATCCCCGATCCTCCGTCTATCGTCGCCCCCCCCCCCCCCCCTCCCCCGCGCCCCCCCCCTTTCCCGCCGCGCCCCCAGGCTTCGCAGCATGCTGCGCCACCTCTACGACCCGATTCGGCGAGAGCGCAACGAGGGCAAGGTGCCGCAGTGGCTCGGCCTGCTGCGCCAGAAGCAGGGCGCGGCGCCAGCGGCGGCAGCTCCACGGGCGACGCCTCGCCTGAGCCCACTGCGCAGCGATGCGAGTCTGGCGGCGGTCGAGTACAAGGTGACCTACGACCCCACGACGGCCACGGTCTTTCGGAAGACCAAGAGCGGCAAGCCCGAGCCGACGAAGGACATCTTCAGCAGGCCGCGCGCCATGGGGCACCACTTCATGATGGCGAAGTGGCCCGACGGCTACGAGGTAGAAGTCACGGACTTGACAGTCAGTGCGTGGAAGGGCCGACAGGAGACAGCTTCAGACGGGAAGAATGTCCTCAAGCTCTGGAGCGGTTCGACCGACGGCGGCGTGAAGGCCACGGCGGAGAAGACGCAGCTGGACAACAACAACCCTGGGGTGATCGTGAAGTTCGGCGGCTCGCAGAAGGTGCAGATCAGCTTCAACTACGCGCCAGAGAGCGACGCTTGCGCTCACGCAGTCGCCTGGGCCATGGGCGTGGTCTCAGGCAGGTTCGACCCCGACAGGGACCTCAAGCCGAAGAAGGAGAAGCTGGAGAGGTCGTTCGGCGCGGGGAAGCCAGGGGCGACCAAGAAGCGGCCTGCAGCTGCCGACAGCGGCGCCAAGGGCAAGAAGGCGCGCCCATCGGCGACTGGCTCTGCAGAGGAGGATAACGAGGAACATCCAGAGGCAGCCGCAGGAGAGGACGAGGGCCCAGGCGAGGACGAGGACTCGGACGAGGAAGAGGATCCGCGAGCGTCTGAGGACGAGGGCGAAGAGGAGGAGGTGGGCGAAGCAGATGGGGCTGATGCCGAGGAGACTGATTCAAAGGCCGCGGAGGCTAAACCCGAGGCCTCGGGGAAAGAGGAGGACGAGGAGGCCGAGGCCAAGGCCGTCTGGAAGAAGCCCGCAGCGGCGAAGGTTGCAGCTAAGAGGCCAACTGCTGCAACGGACGCGGAGGCCACGGATGAGGTCGCGGGCAAGGCTGCAGCTGCTGCAACGGACGCGGAGGCCACGGATGAGGGCGCAGCTGCTGCAACGAGCGCTGAGGCCGAGGGCGCAGCGAGGCGCAGGGCGTCCTCGCCGCAGCTCGCGGCGCCTCCGGTGAGCGTGTTTACTGTCTGGCGCGCCTGCCAGAGTGCTCGAGCGGTTTAGCGGGCGCGTCTGCAGTTTCTCTCTATCTCGCTCCCATTGTTCCCTCGGCACACACACGCACGCACTCTCTCTCTCTCTCTCTCTCTCTCTCTCTCTCTCTTCTCTCTCTCTCTCTCGTTATCTCTATCTCTCCCCCTCTTCTGTCTCTGCCTCGCCCCTCGCTCTCTCTCTCTCTCTCTCTCTCTCTCTCTCTCTCTCTCTCTCTCTCTCTCTCTCTCGCGCTCTCTCTCTCTCTCTCTCTCTCTCTCTTCTCCTCTCTCTCTCTCACTCCCATGTCTTTCCTCTCGCCTCTCACCTATCCCATGACTCTCTCACTCTCACATCTCTCACTAACCTCATCTATCTCATCTAACCTATCTCTTCTCATCTATCTCATCTCTCTCTCTCTCTCTCTCTCTCTCTCTCTCTCTCTCTCTCTCTCTCTCTCACCCCCGCTTCAGTGTCCGCCCTGGGCTTTTGTATAGAGAGCGGCTGGCAGCACCGTAGAGTCGCGGGCGGCTGTGCGCCAGCCGCGATGCCCCCGTCTGCGCGCGCCAGTGCAATCACCTCCCGCCTCTCTCCACGTATTCTGGGCTATCCTCCGTCACGCGTGCACTCAACGGAGGGGGGGGAGGAGAGGGGGGGACGAGAGAGGGACCAGGACAGGGCGAGGGTATTTTACTCATGGCAGCGTGGCGACGCGCATCTCCACCCGGGCGTGGGCCCTGACGGCTCACGCCCGACGCGTGCGCGTGGGCCCTGACGGACCACGCGCTCGCGCTCTGGCACGCCTGCGGCCGCATGGCCCAGCGCAGGCGTCTGGGAGCAAAGCGGGGTGGGTGGGCACCCGCGCGTCGGCCTGAGCCGAACGCTACGGACCCAAAATGGCTACCTGAGCCCACACCCTCTCCCACTTAACCTGCAGTCTACAACCAATCAGACTATACAAGTTAAGTGAGATACGCGCGCACTCAACGGAGGGGGAGGAGGAGAGGAGGGGGCGAGAGAGGGACCAGGACAGGGCGAGGGTATTTTACTCATGGCAGCGTGGCGACGCGCATCTCCACCCGGGCGCGGGCCCTGACGGCTCACGCCCGACGCGTGCGCGTGGGCCCTGACGGACCGCGCGCTCGCGCTCTGGCACGCCTGCGGCCGCATGGCCACGAGAAGAGAGAACGCAGCCGCGCGCGCGGGGACGCCCAGCCCGAAGTGCGAGGGCGGACCCTGAGGCCGCGAGGACCTCGCGCGCGCGGCCACTAGCCTGCAACCTTGAGGCCTTCCGCGCCCCGCGCACCCAGAGCGCGGGCGCGGCGCGCGCGCGAAGAGCGCAAAATAACGATAAAAAGAAGCGGCGCATGATGCGCCAGGCGCCGAGCGCAAGCGTGGCCCCGCCCGCGCAGCGCGCAGGAAGAAGGGGGCCAGAAAGCGCGCGACGCGCGCGCCAAGTTCAAACAACCTCACGGGCCTGGCCCGCGCAGCGCGCAGAGCGCACTCACGGGCCTGGCCCGAGTAGCGGTTCGCCTCGATGGGCCGCCGTCTTCAGCCCGCAGCCCGCGATGCCGCGGGCGCTGGCGTCGGGATGTGGGGTGCTCCACTCGTCGCCGCTGCGGTCTCCGCTGCGCTCACTGCGGTCCCGGGGGCTGCCACCATCGCCGCCCCTCGACGCGCGACCGCCCGCGCTGGGCCTGCCACGCTCGCTCCGGCCGCGGCTGCCCTGGTAGACCTTGGATTGGCCGCCCTTGCCGCCCTTGTCGCCCTTGCCGCCGTTCTTGGTGCCCTTGGCGGCCTTGCCGGAGTGCTTGCCCTTGATCTTGCCGCCCTTGCCGCCCTTGTCGCCTGCGCCCTTGCCACGCCAGGTTGGGATCCCACCCCCGCCGGCGGCGGCCTCCGCAGCGGCCGCCGCAGCACGCCTCCGCTTTTTCTCCTGCTCGTACCAGCCGCCGCGGGGAGCGCGGAGCTGCCCAGCGTGCTTCCCGGTCTTACGCCGCGTGCGGCCGGGGGGGGTGTCGCCGCGCCGCGCCCACGCTGGATCCCGCGCCAGCGGCTGGGCGACCTCTCGCGCTTGGGCCAGCTGAGGTCGCCCGGCGGGCGGTCCCCCTCAGCCCCCGCGCCCCCGGCGCCCGTGCTGGGGCGCTCTCCGTGGCCGGCACTGGGGCCCGGCGCCTCCCGCACGGTGTGGCCGCTCTGCCGGGCCTTCTCCACCACCGTCTTGGGCTTGCCGAAAGCGACGCGGCAAGCCTCGCAGTAGCTCGCGTCGCACCCCTTGCAGTGCCACCGCAGGGCTCCGCTGTTAGCTCCGCCCGCGGGGCACATCTCGCAACCCCAACCGTCTCCCGGGTCAAAGGAGCTCCAGCGCATCTTGCGAGCGCACGTCGGGCAGGCAGGCGGCTGGATGGTCGGGCCATCCCCCCCGTCGCTGCCTGGGTCAGGGCCGCGAGGCCGGCTCGCCCACTCCGTGACCACCGTGCACGGGTCCGTCATGTAGAACCGATAGTTCGACCGCATGCACTCCCGCGCGCGCTTTGCATCAGCGCGGCGCTGGAACTCCACGAGCACACACGGCTCCCGCTTGTGGAAGTGGTCGTACAGGAAGGCGATGTGCTTGACGACCCCAAAGGGCACGACCACCTGCCTGACCACCTCGGCGTCGACGTGGTGCGGCACCCGCTCGATGCGGATGATGGTCTCGCCCTCGTCGTGCTGGTCACTGGGCTGCTGCTGGGCGCTCTGGCGCTGCTCCTCCTTGCGCCTACGGCGGCTCCTCGAGCGCGGCTGGCGCTGGGGTGGACCGTCCCCCGCGCCTGGCGTCGCCGTCTCCTCCACCTCAGTCTTCACCTCGAAGGACCTCGGCGGGGCTCCCCCGCTCTTGGGCTTCAGGACGGCCTCGCGCTTCACGACGTCGGCCCTCGGAGGTGCGCGCCCCGTCTTGGGCTTCAGGACGGCCTCCTCCCCCCGTCCCCTGCGCCCGCGATCGCGAGGCTCATCGCGCTCGCGATCGCGGCGCCTCGTGCGCGAGGGCGTCCGTGCGACCCGATCGCGCTTGCGGACCTCCTCGGCGAGGCGCTCCTGCCCCGGGGAGCGCGGGGGCCGAGGGCGCTCCGCTGGGGCGCCCTTGCTCTGGCGCCGCGCTGCAGCCTGGATGGCCGCTCGCGCCAGCGCCGCGGTCACGGCGTCCTCGCCCGGGTCGAGCACCGGGGCTGGGGCCGAGGCCGCCTCGCCCCTGCTCGAGGCGTCCTCCACGTCGGTGAGCTCCACGACCGCCTCCGCGTCCACCGTGCGCATCATGTCGAGCAGCCCCTTGTTGTTCTTGCAGAGCTCGCGGAGCCCCGGCATGGGCTGCCCCTGGAACTGGGCCAAGGCGAGCGCCAGCTTGGCCGCCTGGCGCTGGACCTTGATATTCGGCCCCGCGCCCACTCCCCACGCGCCCCGCTTGCCGTCGACGAGCACCAGCTGGCCGTGGTCCTCGCTCGCCCCCGCGGCCAGGCAAGCCGCCGCGATGCACGGGGCTGCCTCGTGGTCGTGGTTGACCACCTCGACGAGGTCCTCGCTGTCCAGCTCGTCCACCACCGTGCACAAGATGTTGTGGGCGGCACTCCGGAGCTCGTCCGACAGCGCGGCCCCCGAAACGACGACGCCGAGGGGGTTCACCGCCATGATGCTGTAGTCATGGCAGCGCGCCTTGCTCTGGTCCGGGGCCACCAGGCCCACCAGGAATCCCATGATGCACGCTGCCGAAGCGCGGGGCGGAGGCGCCGCTGGCGCGCGGGGCTGGGGCGCGCCCGCTGCTCGCGCGCCTCGCTCTGGAGTGGGAGACGGCTGCGGATGAGAGGACCACGAGGAGGTGGGCGTGCCTGGGGCGATCGGGGGCAGCGGCGAATAGGGACTCGAGGGCGAGAGGTCCACCGGGATACCCCCGCAACGCGAAGCCCCCGCCCCGAACCGAACACCTGTAGGGCCCGCCTGCTGCTTCCCAACACGCCCGCTAGCTCCTCGCCCTGGCTCGTATCTCCTCGGCCCCCCCTCCCCTTCCCCCTCCATGTTTGACCCTGCTCGCGCCGAGGGGCGCACCCAGGGGGGGCGCCCGGGCGCCCGGGCCGGGCGCTCCGAGGGCCTCAGGTCGCTCCCAAACGGGGGCGGGTCGCTCCCGGCCAACCGGTCGGGGCGGGCGCTGGCCGTGACGCCGTCATCACCGCGGGCGTCCGGGGCCAGTAAGGCGCAACCTTCCGCCATGCCTCGGGCGAAAGGGGCCTGACGCCGATGGTCCTCCCAGAGGTTTCCATGGAAGGCGTCCGTGGACCACCTCCCGAACCTCTTGACCGCTTCCAGGTCGCGACAGGCGTGGTACAACGCCGTCGCGCCCCCGATGCGCAGGGAGTGGGATCCCATCTGGCCTGCGTCCACGCCACAGGCGGCAGCCGCGAGTTGGAGGAGCCCCTGCACCTCCTCCCGCATAATGGGGTGGCCATCGGGCCGGCGGAACAGGGGGGGCCCCGCCTCGGTTCCTCGCCCAAACCGGTCCGGCAGCTCCCTCTGGAGGTTGGCCAGTGCGTCCACGACACACAAATCCACCCCCGAACGGAAATGGTTGCGCACGCAACCTGCGTTAAACTGGTCCGTCTTGGACGACGTGATCGTCAACACTACCTCGTCGCAGTCGCTGAGCCACGCGCTGGGTGTACCCCCGCGCAGGCCCTGCACGTCCTGCCCACGCACCACCCGCCCCATGCTCCAGGAGCGGTCCTCCTGGACCAAATACTCCGACGCGCGGAGCATGAAGAAGTACCCCGTCATGAGCGCCGCCCATAAGATGGTCGCCTCTCGGCGCGCGGCCGCCCCGTGGGCGAACAAGTACTCGCGGAGCCAGCGCAACATGCGGGGAGTGGCCGGCAGCTTCCGCTTCGCCTTTCCGTCCCAGCGGCGGAGCCCCTCGATCGTGGTCCAGAGCCGGCGCCGATCGGAGGTCACATCCCCAAACCCTGCCAGGGTATGGGCATACCGAATGGCGAACAGGCGCTGGCGGATGGTCGTGGCCCGCCTCTTCATCACCTTGTGCAGGTACACGACATACCGGATGAGGTCATCCTCATCCGTAAGGCGGGCGCCCCGAGTCCCCCCCTGGAGGCGCGGGCTCCGGCCTCGGAGCCTCCGCCAAAGTACCCAGTTACGCCACCCGGCGCTGTAGTTGGCCCGCGTCCCTTCGGCGAGCCTGGCCAGCATCGCCTCGGTGGCGGTCGCGTCCAGCTCGCGAGGGTCGGTGAGTTCACCCCGAACCCCTTTCGGGGCGCCTCCGCCGGCGCATCGCCAGGCCGCGGGCTTCACCAACGCGGGGGCAGGGGCACTGCGGGCACGCCGGCGCGTCTTGCGCGGGGGGCGCGCCTCGCCTCCCGCGCCGCCCGCGGCGCTCGGCTTGGGCGTCCCCGCGCCTTCCGGGGCAGCGAAGGTCACCGCCCCGACCCGCTCCCCGCCTGCCCCGTCCTCCCCTGCCGCGGTGGACCGAGTGGTAGCGGGGGGGTCGAGCTGGTCCGCCAGCCGAGCAGTGTCGCCCGTCGTCTTTCCCGCCTCCAGCGCAACCTCGAATGGCCCGCTTGGGCGGTCGGGGGCCTGAAGCCAGGCTTTTAGCCACAGCTTAACCATCTCGTCGTTAGCGAGTCGGTCGTAGTCGGGTCCGACGCCAGCGCGCGCCCCGGGTGCCTCGCTTGCGCTTGCCGCCTCTACGGCCTGCCTCAGCAGACGCTCCGCCCACTGGAGCACCCAGCGGGCCGTGCGGCGCGGGAGCGCGCGGGCGGCCTGCCGCATGCGCTCGGCGATCGGCGTACCTCCAAGGCCCAGGATATCCCACAGCTCCGCCGTGCCCCCCTGTGCGCACCAGATTTCTTTCGGGTGCAGGGCTCGCGCGGTCCAGCCGCCCTCGGACCCCTCCAGGATCAAGGTGTTCGCATAGCCCTTCAAAGGGTCGGGCTTCGCCCGTGCCGTATGGCAGGGCCCGCGCGGATCATGAATCACCGCGCGCTGGGCCCGCCCGCCTCCCGCGGGTTGCCACGTGCCGCGCGGCCAGGGCATCGTGCGATCCCCAGTCGTCGAGATCCGGGGGTCCACGAGCAATGTGCCGTTGTTGAGGTCCAGGCGAAGCTCATCCAGCGGTGGCCGCCCTGCCTCTCTCCAGAGCTGGCAGAGGCCGCGTGGCTCCACGCAGGGCTGCCCCAGGGGGGGAATGGGGCTCGGCGCCCGAGCCCGTTCTCCGCAACCCCAAACCTGGACCGCCCGCGCGCGTGCCGTGACGTCGCCGAAGTGCGTGCACAGAAGGCCATCTCGGTTTCTGGACGTTCCCGACGGCTTTTCTAATTCAGCCGCGTATCTTTGCATTACATCACGTGTTAAGTGTGTTGTCTTTATTGTGTCGCCCATTTCTTTTCAACGGTGTGTATATATATATATATATATGTATATATGTTTGTTTGTTTATTTGGTTAGTCTCATCCTTTTTTGGCCCCGAGGGCGGTGGCAACTTAAAATACTCCGTGCAATAGCTGCGCTTCATCTGTGCTTCACATTCACCACGGGCACACGACGCAAGTGGGACAAATGAGGAAGGGGGACAACGGAGGGGAAGGAAGATAACGAGGAAGAAGGGAGGAGGAGGAGGGATGACTGGAACAGGGCACGGTGTGAACTACATGGTCGCACCCCCCGAAGATCTACCTTTTGGCGGGTTCTGAGATGAACCTTCGAGTTGTCTGTCTCTCCTCGCCGCTTCCTCGCCCCTTCCTCGCCAGGATTGTCCTCGCCCCGCCCTCGCCTGCAAGCTCCCGCTAACCTGGCCAGGCGTTTTTTTTCTGGTCTGGGAGCTCACAGAACCTGGCCAGGCGTCGTTTTTTCTGGTTTTTCTGGTCTGGGAGCCCACAAAACCTGGCCAGGCGTTGGTTTTTCTGGTTTTTCTGGTCTGAGGGCTCAGAAAACCTGGCCAGGCGTTGGTTTTTCTGGTTTTTCTGGTCTGACGGCAGTAGTTCGCAAGCCCCCAACCTCCAGGCCAGGTTTTGTGGGCTCCCTGACCAGAAAAACCAAAAAACCAACGCCTGGCCACGTTTTCTGAGCCCCCAGACCAGAAAAACCAGAAAAACCAACGCCTGGCCAGGTTTTCTGAGCTCCCAGACCACAAAAACCAGAAAAAAAAAAACAACGCCTGGCCAGGTTTTCTGAGCTCCCAAACCAGAAAAACCAGAAAAACCAACGCCTGGCCAGGTTTTCTGAGCTCCCAGACCAGAAAAACCAGAAAAACCAACGCCTGGCCAAGTTTTCTAAGCCCCCAGGAGGAGGAGGAACGGGAGAAGGAGGAGGACGAGAGAGAGAGAGAGAGAGAGACAGAGAGAGAGAGAGAGACAGAGAGAGAGAGAGAGAAGAGACAGAGACAGAGAGATAGAGGGATAACGGAAAAAAGGGTGGGGCACCGAGGTTGAAGGAGGGAGATCAAAGGATGGTCTTGGGCAAACCACCGCGGCTGTGGGCAGCGATGTTCAGCGAAGCCTTTCAAAACGATCGGTCTTAAGACAACACAAAAACGACGGGAACGTTCAGAAACCGAGACGCCCACAGAAGGCGCGTCTCCGGGGAGAGCGCTACATAGCCGAGGCGCCGCAAGCGCGCACCCAGCCGCGCTGCGGCGTAGTTGACGGGGGCGTCGAGCAGCACGGCCAGCGGCCGGATTGCGATCAGTAGACGCTCCAGGCCCGCCGCCTCGCGTCCACCGGGGTCCTCCGATAGTGACGTGCACAGCCAACGGATCCGCGGTGCCCCGGTGGGGTCCTTGGGGTGGTCGCCGCCGTCCGGGCCCCATCGGTCACCGACATCCCACGGCGCCAGCAGCGCCGACCCGCCGAGTCTCTCCCATGCCTCCCCGAAAGGGGGCCACGCGGTCCCCACCTCCAGCAGCCGCGTCCCCTCGACTTGCAGGGGCGCGTAGCGTGGCAGAGCCTCCCGGGCTCCCTTGACTTGGAGCGCGGCCGCACGCCAGGGCCCATCGTCTCCTGGCATCCGCAGCTCGCGCTGGGCGGCCTCCTCCACCAGCTCGCCCCACGGGGCTGCCGGCGACAACTCGGTCCATCCGGCCTCCGCCATCCGCTGGCGTACCTCCTCCACCGTGGCTCGAGTCACGAAGTCGGCCAGCTCGTTGTGGTAAGTTCGTAAGTAAAGTCCGTCCAGGACCCGGAACTTGTACCGTAGCTCCAGCATGGCCAAGACTCGAAGCAGGTGGCGCGCCACCGCGTTCCGTGCCCGGCGGCGTCGCAGCCAACGGCTGACATTGCTGTTGTCAGTGACGTACGGTAATAGAAGCTGGAACCAGTCCGGGCCTTTCTCGGCCGCCAGGGCTATCAGGCACAGGAGTTCGACCACCGCGATGATCTCCCCCTCCCCCTGCCGGGTGACCCCGGGGGCGGAGCGGAGCGTCTCCAGGTAGGGAGCTGCCTCCGCCACGATGTACTCGCGCGAGGACCAGTCCAGCGCGCCGATCCGATCTATAGAAGGGTGGCATCGCCTCCCAGCCATCGTAACTTGCCGAGCGCCCCCGGAAGCGCGAGGGCCTCGCGAAGGCCTAGCAGGCCTTCAAAGGAGGTCTCGAAGTTACCCTCGACAGGCATCTCAAAGCAGACGCGCAGCCAGTCCAGGGTCTGGTGCCAGTCGTCCCACGCAGCCTCTACCTGCTCGGGGTCGCCCGGCGGGTGGACGTAGGCCTGGCCTGGGTCGCCCGACAGCATCCGGTGGACCGCTGGGAGCTCCAGGCTCAGGGCTGGAGCTGCGCAGGCGCAGAACTGGCCGAGCCCACTTAGCTCCCTCGCGGTTCGCAGCCGTACCATGCGGCAGCCGAAGCTCAGCTCCGGCTCCGCCAGGAGAAAACGCATCTTCATGGCCTTGGGCTCCGGGGGACCCACTCGCTCGCGCTCGAAGTCCATGCTGAGCCCCCAGATAATCTGAGTGGTGGAGGGCTCCCCCTCGGCGTCCCTCTTGCTGACGTTCACCGCTTCGGACCCGAATACCTCCCGTATGGAAGCATCCAGTGCGTCGCATGCCATCCATGGCCGGACCACGATGTCGGGTTCCACCACCACAGGGTCATCCATAAGCCACTCCGAGTGGAAGTGGGTGGTGTCGTGCCAGTGCGGCCCCCCAGGCCGATAGCTCTCGTGGAGCTCCCTCGCCGCCAGGGCGAGCATCATGTAATTGCCTGGGGCTCCTGTCCACCCAAACACCATGGCTAGGTAAACGACTCTGACGTCCCCCTCGATGCCAGCGTGGGCCCCCGGTAGTGAAGTGCCGAAGTCCCCGACGTCCGCCGGGGCGATGTCCAGCCACTTGAAGGCCCGCGAGACGTCCCGCTTGGCGCAGAGAAGGCGTGCTCCGGGATGACGTGCGCGGTGCCAAACCGCCGTCCTCGCCACTTGCCGATGGCGTGGCTGGACGGCCGGCGGGTGGTCGCGCTTGTGTGTGGCGGCGTTGGCCGAGAGCATCGCGTGGATCATACGCCCCTCGGACGATAGGGTTCTGTCCGGTAGCTGCTTCGGGACCCTCCCCAAGGGGGCTTCCACCAGCTCCGTCAAAAAATCCCTCTGCCGCCTGGGAAGCTACCAAGACGATCCCCCAGGTCACATCAGCCCATACCTTCTGGTAGGCCTCGTCGATGTGGGCTCGCACGCTGGGGTACGGCTGGGCTCGCTCGCGCCTCCGCGGCGCGCCCCGCCGCGCGGATGCTCCCCCTGCAGCCAGCTCCCGGACGTACTCGAAGTGCTCTCGGCTTAAACACCGCCGCACCTTGTCCCCCAGGACACCGCGAAGAGGGTTGCCCAGGCGCTCGTGGCGCGCGCGCCTAAGCAGCGCGGCCGCCTCCTTCAGGGACCCCGTCCGTTGGAGGAGCCGATCCCCCAGACCCACCAGGGTCCGCATGGCTTCGGGGTCATACTCAGGGTGCTCCGTGCAGAAGGTCAGATAGACCGTGGCCAGCTCCGCCGGGCTGCACCCGTCGAGGTCCTCCGCGATATCTCTGGCCGGGTCCTCGCAAGGGGGGGGAGGCTTGCCCGCGCTCACCTCCCCCTGTGTCTCGCCCAACGGGGGCTTAGGGAGCCCCGCCAATGCTCGGTGCATGGCTGGGCTGAGCCTACCGCATTTTGAGCCGTCCCCTGAAGCCTGTAGGCGCTCGATTCCAGTGAAGTCGACGCCCTGCAGGCGCCCGGGCGCCTCCGCCCGGGCGAAATTGGGGGACGCCCCAGGGCCATCCTCCCATATAGGGGCCAACTGCCGACGCAGTTGGCTCACCGACCAGCGGTGATAGGCCCCCTTCAGCACCTTTGCCCACGCAGTGCAAAGCCTGGGGGCCCAAACCTGCGCCTCCTTGGTGCGCTTAATGCCCGTGCCAGGCACGTGGTCTGTCAGCTCGACGTGGTGGTGGTCACGAGGGCATCGTCGCGCCAACAACAGAGCGTGCAGGTACAGCCGGGGGCTGACGAGCCACCAGCTGCCCTTGCGATAGCGGCTCTCTGGCGCATCGGACGGGGCCTTACCCCAGGCGCACATGTGGATCGGGACGATCATGGCCCCGGTCGCTCGACGCAGCTCGCGCATTGGGGCCTGGTCCCAGATCTTGGGGTAGCGGCCCGAAGGGCAGGAGGACTCGATGAGAAACTCCTTGCCGGCGTCGTGGAGGATGCGGCAGGTGTCGCACGTGAACTGGGTGTGGCTGTTACCAACGAGCTCAAACTCCTTGGAGCCGTCCCCCTCGGGGTGCTCCCACGTGCGGGTCCCCTGCGGGGTCCCGCCAGGCTGGGTCATGAGCCCGAGGTCGGTGCACGAGCCACACGGGGTGCCCCAGCACCAGACGTTGGCCACATCGGGGCCCATGGGGGTCCGTGCGGCCTCCTGTAGGCGCGCGCGAACAGCCGGGTCGAGGGCGTCGTGATCCGGCCGTGGGCCGGACTCTCGGAGAGGGTCGTCGTAGTACTCGATCGGCTCCAGCACCCGGATGCCCTCGGCTCGAAGCGCGGCCGACCAGTTTCCCGACCCGGCGTACACCTCCTGGGCGATCAGACCGTGCGCGAAGGCGGGGTCGTGTCGAATTGGCATCGCGTTCGCTTCCAGGAGGCGAGCCTGGACGTCAGCTGGATGTTCTCCGAACGAAGCTGGCGCGCGCCCAACTGCGCGGCCCGCCCGACCTTCCGCTGCCTTGCAGTGAGTGCAGGGCGCGCTCTTGCCCGGGACGGTGGGTTCAACGTCCGGACCTTCGTCGAGCATTTCGCGCCAGCCGACACTCACGATCTCGCGGGACAGGCGTCCTGCGTGCCCCCAGCGCTGGCCCAGGGCCGCTGCCTCCGCGTGGGAGCGCGGGCGCAAGACGCGCATGTGGCCACGCCAGATCAGGAGCGGAATAACTTGATCCTCCGCGCCGACACCCGCCCCCATCAGGTGGTCGACGCATAGGCGCCCACTGCCATTGACACGGTGCACCTGGAGCGTCACGGCGTCGAGGTCGGTGACGGGGCATGCTGCTAGGCAGCGATGGTCCTTGTCGTGGTGTGGGTGCACCGCGTCATGGACGTAGGAACGGACATCGGCCTCCATGGCCGTGATCCACGGGGGTGAGTCGCCCAGGGCACGTAGTGCCTCGTGGGCCTCCTCCCATAGTGCATGGCGATACGTCGCGGCCAACCGCTGCACCGCATCCGAGCTGGGCTCGCCTGCGCCCTCGCCCGCGCGTAGCAGGAGCACCCCAGCAGCTACGTGCAGTAACAGGCACTGCCGCTCCTCGGTGTCGCCCACCTCCAGGCCCATCGCCTGGCCCATCTCCTCTGCAGGGCTGAGGCGGTCCCGGTTGCCGAGGAAGTCCCACTGGATGCGGGTGTCCCCGTCCCAGAAGGTATAAGGCCCGCGGCCTATCAGCCCGTCGGCGTCCCAGGCAACCGGGCCGACCTCGGCTCCGCCCTCGGTGACGTATCCTGCGGCGCAGCTAAGCGCCTCATGCAGGTCGGCTGTCTCACTGCTGAGTCCCCGATGGCCGCGATCCACGGCTTCCTCGAGGGCCCGCTCCACGGTGAGACGCTCCCCGCGCAGGCGCGCCCCCAAGACGCGCCCGCGCACGTGGCTCTGCAGGTGCTCGCTGGCCCCTTTCAGTGGCGCGAAGATGCCCTCGGATTCAAGTTCCTGCATGAGCTTGCGGCGAAGCTCCGGCCCATCACCCGCGGGCTGGGCGTCCCAAGTGGCCGCCGCACGCGGGCAGTCGTGGTCCTCGAGCCATCCGAAGTCGGGACCCTTAACCGCTTCCCGGAGGTCGGATTCCATCGCGGTAAGCTGGAGCGTAGCGTAGTCGTCTGGGGCCTGCTCAGGGCCCGGGTCGCCCGCCGCTCGCGAGCCGCTGCCACGGCCACGGCCCTTTTCCTTCTGGGAGTCAGGGGCAGCAGAGGGCGACGTGTCCTCACCGACCTTCTCGGCCTCGGCTGCCTTGGCTTGCGAGCGCAGTTGCGCAATCATCCCATCCACCTGTTTGGGGTCGATCCGGGGCGTCCCAAGGAGCCCCCCCGCGCCTCGTGAGCTGCATGACTACCGCGTAGTCCAACCCGCGCGTTGACTTGACGGGGTCATGGGAGTTAGGGCAGTCGCAAGCCTTCCGCGAGCAGCCCATGTGCGTGGTGGCCCCCCAGCAGATAGGGACGTTGTCCTTGTTGCGGGGCGCGTGCGCCACGGAGCGCGTACGCTCCTGGCGTGTTAACTCCTTGCCCGCTGGGTACGCCCTCTTGGGGGTCGTCCCCGCTGGGGCCCCGGTGCCCGTCTTGGGTCCCGCCTTCGGCTGGGGCCCAGCCCCCGCCTGGGGCCTGTCGTCACCCTGCGCCGAGGGCCGGGGCTCGCCCATTTCCTCGCCCCCTCCCGCCTTTGGCGGTCGCTTCGTAAGGTGGGCGTTCAGCTGCCCATTGAGGAGGCGCGTGAGCGCGGCCTTACGCCGGGGCACAACTACCTGCTGGTAGTAGGCATTCGGATCCCCGAGGTCGAACGTTCGGGGCAGGTCGTAGCCGTTCTCCGGCATGAGCAGGATGTACTTGATGTCCTCCCTCCTTGGGTTCTCGGTGTCGAGCACCCGGCAGAGCCGACGCCTGAGCTCCCGTAGCTCCTCGACCCAGGTGCTCCGGAGCTCTTCCCACAGATCCTTGACCCAATGGTCTGGGAACTCCGAGGGATCCCTCTCGAAGGCCGCCTCCAAGAAACCTAGCGACCGCCGACGCTCTGCCCCGTGCGCTACGCCCACGATGGACTCGAACATCTGGATCTCGCACCGGGCCCTCTTGAACCAGGTCGCCATGTGGGTGGCGGGCCGCTGGTGGGGCTCCAGTTTGTCGTCCACAGGGAGCCTGTAGCCGTCGAAGTCCTCGTCACGCGCGGGGATGCAGTCGTCCACTGCCAGGTCGTGTGGACCCGTCCCGAAGGCGAGCGCCGCGTAGCCGTGCGCCACGCGGTTGGTAACCAGGCAGGGAAACCCGATCGTCTTGAGCGTGCTCTTGGAGTGCGCACACATGCGCTTGAGGGAGTCGAGCAGATCCTTCCCCGTGATCCCCTCGCAGGCCTCAACCACGAAGGTGTTGCATCCCCTGGCTATGTAGAGGTCCAGTTCCTCGTCTCGACCAATCCCCGCCAGGGTGCCCCGGGCCTTCTTGTCGCCCTCGGTGGCCCGCGCCTGCCGCTCGGCGGCGAGGACGTGGCGTTCGGCGAGGCGGTTCTGGCGATCCAGACGCTCGATGATCTGGGCTTCGGCCTCGGCTGTAATGCCGCCCAGGGCCCCAGGCGCCCCGGCGTCGTCCGGACCGCCGGCTCGTTCCCCACCCAGACCACCCCCGTGGGGCGTCTGGCCAGTGAGGTGCCCAAGGACCGAAGGTCCGTCGAGGAGCGGATTGGTCCCGCGAGCGGGGCCCCCGCGTCCATCGCGCGCCAGTAGGTCCCGATCGCCCAGCAAGCCGCGACGCGGGCCTGTGGGTTGGACGGGGGGCATGGCCCCGAAGAGCTCGCGCCGGGGTGCCTGCCTCGGGCTGGGATCCCGTCCCCGCGCCGAGCGGCTCCGCGAGCCCTCGCGTGAGAGGCTGCCCTGCAGGGGAACCTTGTCGCTGGCCGCAGCACGCTCTCGCGCGCGCTTCCAGCTGCGCATCCTCCAAATCCGCGAGGGCGCGCTCCAGATCGGGCCCCAGGAGGCCCGCCGCTGCCACCTGCGCGACTCTCCGCCGCAGCTGCCGGCCCGCCTGATCAAGCGGAATCCCGAGCAGGTCAGCGGTCATACCCAGTGCGCTGAGGGCCGCCGCTTGGCCCCCTCGTCCCTTGAGATCCTCAGCTCGTAAGGTATCCATAAATATCTCGAGGGGATCGGGCTCCTCAGCATCCTCGCTCACGCCTGCGGCGGCCGCCGCCAGGCGTGGCGGGGCCGCCGCGGGGGCTGGGCGGGGCAGGCCCTCCATCCCGGGCGCAGGTTGCGCCCTCTGCGCGCCGCCCCGCCGGTGGTGGCCGAACGTGCGTACCGGGTCGTGCTGCAGCTGCTGGCGTTCCGTGCTCGTCAGGTAGCGCCGCCTCCAGCCGCTCGTGCTTTCCACGTCCACACCGCCCCACTGCTCCTGGCGTAGCATCGCCAGCAGATCCTGCGGGATGTGGCGGGCGATGACACGCAACCCCACTTCCCGCGCGCCTTGGGGGACCTCGTACAGCAGCCGATTGATCCAATCTATCGGGTAGCGCCCGTCCTCCAGCGGGGGGGGATGCCGCACAACCTCGCTGGCCGGGACCTCCACCCTGACGCCCTCGAGGCTGGTCCCGATGATAAGTCGGGCGTCCCCGCCAGTGCCCCGTGCGTCGAGCCCCTCGCATTCTCCCAGTAGAATGTACCAAGGACTCGCCGGGGGCGCGCCATACGCATCCTCGGCTCCCCGGGGGCCGTCCGGGAGTATCGGGCAGACCTTCACGAGGATGGGCTCCTGAAGCCACCCGTGATGGGCGATCCGATCGCCTGGGGCTCCGCGGTCGGCGGACCGTGAGCGCTCGCTGGCCCTTGCTTCCGCGGGGCGCGTACGACGCGGCTGCGGTCCAGAGGCTAGGGTCTGTGCCCTCGAGGGCTCAACATCGACGGATGGGGCCACTGCGGGGGGTGGTGGTGCTGCGGGCGGGGGGTAGACCGGCCCGGGCGCTACGCCAACCCCATCGGCGGCGTGCGCGGTCCAATCGCGCGCCTTGGCGGGGCTCGGAGCCCGCGCTCGCATGCGACGGCGCAGACCCCCGAGGATCCCTGGTTGGACCGTCGCCTCGACGCGCACGGTGTGGCCCTCATCCCGTCGGAGATGTTCCCCGCGCATCGGGGCCCCCCCACAGCTACCCTTCGCCATGCGGAGGCAAGTGGGAAGGCTGCGTTTGCGGCCGATCAGGGTAGACCGATACTTCTGCGCATGGTGGGCGCAGAGGTGCACCTGTGCATTGAGACAATGCCCCAGCCGTGGGACATCCGACACCTCTGCATCCTCCTGAAGCAGAACAGTCGCCTCCTGCATCCCTCGGTCGCCGCGCCCCTCCGGTTGGAGGGGGCGTGCGCCGCCTGCGAGCTGCACCCCAACTTGTGCGGCTTGGCAGGGGCGCTCCTCCGCCTCCACCTCGCTCTCCGAATCGATGTCCAGGCGGCGGCAACCCGCGGCGTCGGTGATGTAGCGGGGCTCCGGCCGGGCCCGGCACAGCCATCCAAACACCGACCAGGGCAGGCAGAGCAGCCACTTGATGACCCCGAATACCTTCCGGAGCCCCACGCCGACTGCCAGGCATGCTGCGGCCTTACCGTGCTCAGCCAAGTCCACGATCTGTGTGTGGTCAATGGCCGCGTACTGGTCGACATGCATGGGGTGCGCCACTGGGCATGAGGCGCACTCGACGGCACGGCATAGATGCACGTTACCTGTCTCCTCGAGGTTCAGCCGCCACTTACGACTGGTGCACCCCAGAACCTGCCCGATCTTGATGTTGAGTCCGTGGCGGTCCAGTCGATACCGGTCCGCGAAGTTACAGCTGATACGGGCCACCTGCCCGTGCTTGCGCAGGAGCACGTGGTTGCACGCCCGATTGGTTCCCCGGCCGCGGACCCCCTTTGCGTAGAACTCCGTTTCCACCACGCCGCCCAAGCCCGGCCCGCGCCAGCGCACCAGCAGGGGAGTCGGAGGGGGTGGGGGGAGATGGGCGCCGGGCCCATCGCCCCCGCGCCGCTGGCAGCACCGGGTAATCTGGTACCACGCCCAGCGGAGTCCCCCGGCTGCCCACAGCATAGGCTGGGCTGCGGTGTTGACGATGAAGGCCAGAGCACCCAACACGAACGTGAAGATGCCCAGGGCAAAGCAAAGGACCGCGGTCTCCCACCAGTACCCGAGCATTGTAACGCCCAGCCGATCGATGGCGGATCCAACCCAGCCACCGCTCGTGCGGATCGTGCCAGTGTGGTCGGGAGAGCTCACCCACGCACCGTAGCCCACGAACTCGAATACCCAAGCTGCGAATCCCCAACCTGGACCTGGCCCCGCCTCCGGGGGCGGGGTAGGTGGCGGTGGTGGCGGAGGGGGCGCGCTCTGGCCGGCCCACCAATGGGGCAGGTGCGGGACCCAACCGCTCCACCCCCAGTATCCGTCCAGCCCGCGCGGCTGGTCAGGCTCGCCATCGCCCGTCCGGTTTCCCGGGGCGGATGGCTGCCCAGGCGCGCCCAGGGGCTCGTCGCTCTCTCCGAATGCCGGCGTAGCCGGGCTGCCCGTGGGCTCGCCCCTGTCTACGCGCCCAATGCCCGCAGGTGTAGTCGTTGTAGTCGACCCTGCCCGCGGCGGCGCGGGGGCGCCCGGCGCCCCCGGGGGCTTGGCCTGCGGCCCTCGCCCCTTTCCCCCTGCAGGCGCAGGCTTGGCGGGCGGTCCTCGCCCCTTGCCTTGCCCTCCACCGCCTGTCGGCAGGGCTGACGGCTCGGGCAGGGCTGGCGGCGTCGGCGCTGGGAGCTCATTTCCCGCGCGCCCGAATGGCAGCCAGCTCAGAGCCCCTTGGACCGTGAAAGCACCGCCCATAACCAGGATCATCAGGTGTGCTCCAAGGAAGCCCACAGCCATGGCACCACAGCAGCGCTCCCTAGTCCGCGGACTAGCACGGCTGTGGCTACGGCCGCCCCGCGGCCCCCCGGAACACCCGCGCGTCGGCCTGAGCCGAACGCTACGGACCCAAAATGGCCACCTGAGCCCACACCCCCTCCCACTTAACCTGCAGTCTACAACCAATCAGACTATGCAATATTCCTCCTGGACCTCCTCACTCGCCACCTTGATCCCGTCAGCCCCCCGTCGTCGCCCCCGTTCCGCCCCCGCCGCCATCGCCACTCGCGCCCCCCGCCCTCGTGATCGCGCCCCCCGCCCTCGTCTTCATCGCACTCCCATCGGCGTCGTCAGTGGGTCGGGGGGCGCCGGGCGCCTGATGAGGTAGATCAGGCAGGTCGTAGTACACGCCTCGGATTGTCGGGGGGTGGTGGTGGGTCGCCGAGAGCAACGGGTAGAGATGGGAGCGTCGGGACATGAGTCGGAGAGTACAGGGGCGGCGAGGGGCAATGAGGAGTGGGTGGATGAGGGAAGCACGACTGGGGATGTCATCGATGATGCATCGATGACGCATCGCTGACGCATCGGCGATGCATCGTTGCTGGGCAGGCAGGGGGGGTGATGTCGACCAGGAGACGGAGAGGGCGGAGGAGGAGGAGGAGGGCGATCGAGGAGGCGCGTTAGGATGAGGATGGTCGGGGCAGGGGGCTTGGGAGAGCTTGGGCGCGCGCGGCCGTTGCCGCCCGCCGAGGCGGCGACGCCGACGCGGCGGCCCCTGCCGAGGCAGCGTCGCCAATGCCAGGCGCGCAGCGCCGCGGGGCAGGGGCAGGGGCAGTCTGGTAGCCAACTCCTGCTCTCCATCTCCCTCCCTCGTCCTGCCCCTCAGTTGTATTCTCGTCGTCCTCCTCCACCTCTCTGCCCTCGTTTCCTTCGCTTTGCATGGGTGGGGGCAGGGTGATCAGGAATAGTTGGAATGTGATTATCGAAGACGCCTACGGCGAATCACCGCCGCCCCCTGCCTTTGTGGAAGCGCCTATGTGGCCGAACGTTGAGGCCAGACCTGCCAAGCCATCGGACCATGTGTTCCCCGAATCGGTTTGGAAAGCCTTCGGGGAACACGTGGGCGTCTTGATGGTCATCGTCGCCGTCTTGGAGGCCTCTTGGGCGATCTTTCGGCGATCTTTGGGGGCTCTTGGGCCGTCTCGGGCCGTCGGAAGGCCGAAAAAAGGGAAATGCCCAAATCCATCAAAAACCTTCGGAAAATCAGTGATTTTGGCATCTTTTGGCCTTCCTGGAGGCCCTCTTGGGGGCCTCTTGGGCCCTTTTGGGCCAGCTTCGAGCCAACTTCGGCCATCTTGGTGGGTTCCTGGCACGTCTGACGCCGTCGGGAGCCGTTTTGGGGCCTTTCTGGGCCAACGGGGGACCCTCTTGGGGCGCTCCAGGGCCGTCTTGGAGGCCATCTTGGGCGTCTTGGAGGCCATCTTGGGCGCGTTGGAGGCCTCTTGGGCCGTCTTGGGGCCCTCTAGGGGCCATCTTGGAGGCCACTTGGGCCATCAGGGGGCTCTCTTGGGGGCCTCTTGGGCGATCTTGGGGGCTTCTTGGGCCGTCTTGAGCCGTCGGAGAGCCGAAAAGGCGCAAATGCCAAAATCCTTCAAAAACCAAAAGAAAATCAATGATTTTGGCCTCTTCGGACTCTCCTGGAGGACCTCTTGGAGGCCTCTTGGGCCGTCTGGGAGGCCTCTGGGGGGCCTCTTGGGCCGTCTTGGGCCGTCTTGGACTCTCTTGGGCCGTTTTGGAGGCCGTCTTGGACCATCTCGGGCGGACTTGGAGGCCATCTTGGGCCATCTTCGCGATTTTTCGAGGATGTCCCGAGCGAAACGGCCGTTTTTGGTGGATTTTTTCCGGTCGTTGAGCACGTTTGGGGATTTTCCGGGTGGCCGGCGGGTTCTGCCGGAGCCCACTGGGGAGTTCTTTTGGACCAAAAAAAAAACCTAACAGCTCATCCAGCACGCCGTGCACCCCTGCAAGCAGGGGGCGGCGGATCCTACTGGCCTTCGGCCCATCCCGCCACCGCGCCTGGGCTGTCGGTCTGAGACCTAATGTTTGTGTCGGGATCTCGTGGTTGGTCTCTCGGAAGCTTCGGGAAGGCAGTTTCGATGTATTTTGTGGGCTTCTTGGGGCTTCATGTGGGCCTCTTGGGTGAGCTTCGGGGATTTCTTGGGGGCCTCTGGTGCGCTTCCTGCGGCCTCTCCTGGGGCATCGAGGGCGCGCCCACTCCGCGCCCAAGGGCGCCGTGGCGGATGAAAGCGAGAGCGGGGCAGCGACGCTGCGACGGCGGGGGCGGCGACGGGGGGAGGGGGGGGGCAGGGGGAACGGGAAAGGGGGGGGGGAAGGGGGAAGAGTAGAAGGATCGGAGGAGGGCGTGGGAGGAGGAGGCGGAAGTGGAAGAGGACGAGGATTGGGACGGGGAGGAGGAGAGGGGCGGCAGAGAGTGGGTAGGCGGAGAAGGGGGAGGGAAGGCGAAGATGATGACGAGGAGGAGGGAGGGGGGCGCACAAGGAGGAGGGTGGAGGAGGAAGAGGAGGTGGAGGAGGCGGATGACGAGGAAGAGGAGGGGATCGCCGCTTCCCCCCGCGCGGGCGCGCAGGCAACAAGGACAACGATGCGGTGCTGGTGGGGGAGAGCCTCGTCGACGCACCGCTCGCGGCGGCGCGCAGGAGGAGCCTGCGCCATGCGCGCATTGACACGATGCTCGAGCCCCCAGCCACTACGGACTCGGGCTCGACGACGCAGGTGGATAGCGCCGCGCACGGCGGCCCACGCAGCGCGGCCTACCTCGCCGCAGGCGACGGGCCATCGTCTAGCGGCGGGTGCGGAGAGCTCATCGGCGGCGACCCCGCCCGCGACGGTCCACGACAGCGCGCGCCCTCGCCGCCGAGCCCGGACCGGAGTCCTCCGCCCAGTCCTCCGCCCGACCGCCTGGACGAGTTCGCAGAAATCATGGAGAGGGCAGCCCGCGAGCAGGCGGAGCTCGCCGAGATGGAGCCCCAGGCCGCCGAGCCGCGCGCCGAGGGCGCGGCCGAGGAGGAGCCCGAAGCCGCCGAGCAGGATGGCGAGGACACTGACGACGCGCCGCTGTCCAAGCACACGGCGCCTGTCATCGAGAAGCGCAGCCGCGAGAAGAAGAATAAGGCCAGATACGGGCGTCGCGATCCCAAGCCCGACCGCGCCGTCTGTCCGCCTACCCCCGCGCGCGGGGGCAGGCGCCCAGACGGGGGTCGGGCTCGAGGTCGGGGCGACCGTCTCGGGGAAGGCGAAGTCGGAGGACTCAGCGCCGCTGGCGGCTGCGGCTGAGGAGACGAGGAGGCCCAAGAAGCGAAAGAAGAGGGCGAAGGCGGGGGCCCAGAAGCCGAAGCCACCTGAGGAGGCTGAGGAGGCTGAGGAGGCTGAGATGCGCTGGCCAGCTGAGGATGAGATCCAGACGCAAGCCCATCGGCCCGTCAGGCCGAGCAGGGCATCTTCGCAGCCGCGGTCCTTCAGCGCCGCCGCCGCCGAGGAGCCGATGCCCGCGGGGGAGAAGGTGGGCATGCTGAAGGGCTACGCAGCGCTGAGGCCATCGACGCGGCTGACGTCGGCTCCCTCGGCGGCGCCCTCGGCGGCTCCATCGGCAGCTCCCTCGGCGGCCCCATCAATGAGGTCTGCGGCTCCATCGGCAGCTCCCAGCAGTACTCCGCGAACGCCAGCGCTGCAGATCGGCGCCGCGAGGACCGCGAGGGGGGGGAGTCTGGCGGGCAAATGGGGACTGGGAGGTGAGAGGAGGAGGTGGCGGAGGATGGCGCGGGGAAGGATGAGGAGGAGGTGGAGGAGAATAAGAGAGGGCGACGAAGACGATGAGGGGATTGGGCAAGGGAGGAGGGGAGGAAAGAGGGGGGAGGATGAGGAGGAGACATGGAGGAGGGCGGAGCACGGCCCACGGCCTTGCAGGACAGCCGATACGCCCGTGAAGAACGCGGCCTCGCAGATCCAGGAGGAGCCCATAGGTCGCGTGCAGGGGCTCTGCAATACCAACAAGGCGAAGTTCCAACCTGGGCACGACGCGACGAGCGGCGCGAGTGGCGTCCCTGCGGATCTCACGCCGATGCAGAAGAAGTACTTGACGGGCGACCTCCAGGCCAAGAAGTGCTACGAGGAGGAGAACTGCAAATTCAGCATGAAGTCGGCACTGGGGCAGCGGCTGCAGCGGGAGCTCGCGACCAACAAGAAGCTCAAGGCGGAGTACAACGAGACCAATGACGTGGTGGCATGGAAGGCGAAGTGGGTCAAGACGCAGTAGGATGGCGCCGTCAAGCGGTTCAGGACGACAACGATTTAGAGTGATGACTCATGGATTCGCAAGGGCAAGGTCGTTTCGTTCATGAGGATGTGCTACGAGGAGGGGGGGCCTCGCGGCCAGTACGACGAGGAGACGATTAAGAACTGCCAGTTGACGGCCGAGAGGTGCATCGCGATGGGGTACCCGTTCGTCCGCATCGACGACCAGAACGACTCCGTCAAGTTCATGTGGTTCGAGGCGCAGTACGTGGAGAAGTTCACCAGGCGCTGGGCGGAGACTGCGACGCAGAAGGAGATCGACGAGCCTGGCGACGCGGGCGCTGGCGGCGACGAGGACAGCAATGCTGGCGAGGGCCCGCCGCCAGGAGGACCTCGCACCAGTGGCGCCGCCTGTGAAGAAGGAGAAGGCAGTGGCAGTGGTTCGGCTCACGGAGGCCCGCAAGACGATCATCGCCGCACAGAGCACGACTGCAAGCGCCAAGTCGATGATCGAGACCATCAAGGAACACGAGTCTGACGACAAGGCTGAATACGCGTGGGCGAGAACGCCAGCGACCCTTGGGAAGATCACCGCTGAGGAAAAAAAGCTGGACGACCTGGTGAAGCAAAACAAGATCTTCAAGGAACTGTACCTCGGCGTGGAGTTCTCCAAGGTCTGCGACGTGTTAAAAATGAAGAGAAGGATGAGGAGAGCGAGAAGGAGGACGGGGAGATTGAGGGAGGAGAGTGAGAGGGAGGATGGGGAGATTGAGAAGGGAAATGGTGAGAGTCATGATGATGAGGGGGTGTGCCTAGATGACCAGAGTCTCGAGGTGGATCCAGCCGTGGCGACGAGGAGGCCCCTGGAGGCCCACAAATGGCGAAAAACACCACAGTCATCGATAAGCTCATCGGCGACGTCATCGATGACGCCATCGCGTCGTCATCGATGTCGTCATCGCTGACGCATCGACGGCGCCATCGATGCCGCATCGACGACGTCACCAATGACCGCCAGGGCGCGCCCTCCGGCCCCCGAGGTCAGGAAGAACCACACAGAGACTGAGATCGAGGTGGCGTGCGAGCCTAGCAAGGTGAAGGAGGTGAAGGACTGCAGCTCGCCTGCGGGGCGGGGGGATGGGCGGCGGCGGCGACGACGACGCTTGAGGACCTGACGACGACGACGCACAAACGCCACTACGACGACGATCGACGACGACTGCAACGGCTGTGGGCCCTCGATCCCCCTCAAGCCTTTACCTTCTCTCTAGCAACCTTAAGTATTGTTGTTAGCGCGCCTGCCTCGAGATTTCCGCCCCCGCCCTTACCCCTTTGCGCAGCGACCCCTCTTAGACGATCGACGCGTGCCGCGCGCACAGGACATGTGCGACAAGCTGGACAACCTCTTGGCGGCCACGATCGAGTCCAACGAGATCCACGAGCACCAGGCGACCGGAGGCAAGGCGCCAACCCCTGCCAAAGCCAAGAGGAGTGGCGAGCCGGGGGGCAAGAAGTCTCCCAAGAGAAAGCCCAAACAGTAAGCTCACCCCGATGCACAGAGTGTTGCGCCGCTGCGACGGGGATCTCTGGCGACGCGCTGCATCCCAGGGAGACGGGGTGATTGTGAGCCACTTTGTCGGGGGGGGTGGGGGGGCGGGTCACGCAGGCAAACGCATGAAGGGGGGCGACTGCTCACGTGCATCGCCCAGCACAATGTTTTAAGGCTGCGCCAGAGTAACGCGGTGCTCAAGCCAAGGGGGCAAACGCTTGAGCCCCAGCGACCTCCTGCGGGGGCTCTGGCGGCAGCGATCGTGCTGGGCGGGCCCATGTTGCCGAGGCAGCAGCGCCCGGCAGTGCGCTCGAGCGCGCTACTGCGGGGTTTCTTCAGATGCGCGAGATCGCGCATGCACGGCCGATGCTGCGCGGCGGGGCCCGAGCGACGAGGAGACATGTGAATGAATCGTGTTATTATTATTATTTTTTTGTTTCAGGGATTTTTCTTTGTTCTGGATGTTTTGACGAGGAGACCGTTTGTGTTTGGTTTGTTTTGGTTGCTTTCAGTTTTTTATTTGAATATATATTTTTTTGTTGCTGATTTTTTTTCGATTTCGACCGGTTGTCTGACCGATGACGGACCGATGACCTACCGATGACAGCGTCATCGATGACCGCACCGATGACGGGCGATCAAACAGTATATATATATATATGAAAACTACCGATGACGGGACCGATGACGATCGACTACACCGATGACGGACCGATGACCTACCGATGACCTACCGATGACGGTCGCCGAGGCCCTGTCGCGAGGCACGTTTTGCTTAGATTATGCAGGCGGCGGGTGTTGAGCGCTGCTGGATGGGCACGTTCGGCGTGCCATGCGTGCGACGTGCAGGGGGTCTGCGCATTTCCCCTCAACTCGTCGCCGCTCTGGTCCCTCCCCACTCCCTTCCTCATTCCCTGAATCCCTCGTCTGCTCCCGTATCTCGCCTCTCGACACACCCCCTGTCTGTCCCCTGCTAAGCAGAGAGGCGCTGGCGAGCGCCGAGTGGGAGGTGGAGGGACGAGGGCGGGGAATGGAGCATTGGGTGGGGGTTGGCGGAGACGAGGGCGAGGAAAGGGGGCGCGGCGGGAGAGGATAGGGGGGGCGAGGAAGGGGGGAAGGGCGGGGGGTGGAGAGGATGATGCATGAAGATTAGGATGAGTATAACATGATGTACTTCTGGGCGTGGCTGCTCAAGCGCCAACCATGTCGCACAGGCGCCGCGCTATATCTCCACCTGCGCCCGCCCATGTCCGAGCGGCGTCTGGGGGGGCTTTGCTTGGCGAGCTCCAGCGGCTCTTCTGCGTCGGTGAGCTCACGTCCAAGAGTTTCTGCGATATCAGCTACCGTGCCAGCAAAGCTGGCGCACTTGGCGACGTGAAGCGCTGGGGCCTCGCCCCCCAGCCACATTGGAACACAGGGCGCTATAGTCGACACATTGACAAGCAAATGCGTGACATCGGAGTCAACCAAGTTCAGTCTGTTGTCTTGGACGTGCCGTGCCAATCTCGCCAGACGCGCGCTCGTGCGAGCGTGCAGATCTCGGCGCGCCCGTTCCACGATCTGCTCAAGAACGAGGTGTCGATGCCGCTGGCCGAGCCCAGCATGCGACGTCAGATGGCATCCATCGATTGGCCCCCTGTCGCCCGTGAACACCCCGTGGTGGCAAGCGCCGAGCAGGACGAACTCCTCATACCAATAGGTACCTATGTTGACTCAGCCCAATACGGCGGTGCCGCAGGTGCGGGACGGACCAAATCTATTTTGGTCATATCGGTCGTTAACATGATCACCAAACGACGCCACGTTGGAGTCGTGTTCCGCAAGCAGTTGGCCTGCCGATGTGGATGTAAGGGGAACTGCTCTTACTGGAGATTGGTTACTTTCTTGAGGTGGTCGCTCGACGCTCTGGCAATTGGCAAGTATCCATGCGCCACGTGGGATCACAGCCGCTGGCCTGATAAGGAGTCCGACAGACGTAGTCAAGGTGGTTCCTCGCTCGGCTTGAAGGCGGCGTGCTGCTACATCATGGCCGACTGGGAGGGGGCGGCACAATTCTTCAACGTTCCCAACTGGAGCTCGGCGCTGCACTGCTGCCCCCTCTGCGACACGTCTTTGGAGAACATGCACTTATGCAGGACTGCGCCTTTCGCCGCCCATGCGCCGCCGCACGTAGCGCAATGATGCGGACGCTAAGGTGGGCGGGCGGGTGATTGGGGCGGGGCGAGCGGGTGGCGGGGGGGGGGGGGGGGGCGAGTGGCGAAGGGGTGGACAGGGGCAGGGGAAGGCGAGGGAATGTTGGATGAGGTGGGGGACCGTCGGAAGATCAGTCTGCGCCGAGTCTGGTCGTCACTTCTGTCCTCCATCTTCTACCCCATCTTCTCCTCCACCTCCTCCTCTAGCTCCCCCTGCATCTCCCCCTGTCCTTTCCTCCTCCATCTTCTCTTGTTCCTCTCTCTCTCAGCCGACGTCTGGTCGTGATGTCGCTGTCGCAAGCCAGCGGCGCCAGCCTTCTTGTTGATGAAGACGAGCGGCCCTGGAACGATCACGAGGAGGGCGATTGCCTGGACGCGTCGCGGCAGGCAGAGGTGTGGATCTACGTGGGATCAGACATAGAAAAGGCTAGGCTCTGGGAAGAGACCATGATGTTCTTTGATCGTCGGAGCGCAGGTCGGGGCCTAACTGTTGGAGCTGATACACTTGCACTCAATGGTCGCAGCGCCCCCCTGAGAAAACACGACCGCCTAATTCCCCAGCCAGGGCTAGAGGATGTTGGACATTACGCCGTTGTAGACACGCCGTGCTGGCTAAAATTCTGGCGCCCCTCCAGAGCAACGCTCACGACCTTGTCAAATCCAGTCTTTAAACAGGGGCCGGCTGGAGCATTGTAAAGGATTTTGGCGTGGATTTCCTCCGCGCGGTCGCGCTCGGCGTGATGCCATCTATTGTCTGTGCAATTATGTGGGCGTCGGCGCAATCAGACGCGTTCGCCCCTCATGGGGCAAATCAGGAAACACGGTGGTCTATAGGGTTCAGCCGTCTAAGTGTGCTTCTGAACGAGTGGTACACGTCAGAGAAACTCCAGGGGCGACGTCTGAGTGATATCGATACCGAGCTCTCTCCTAGCATGTTCGGGAAGCCACACAAGCAAGGCATCAAGCTAAAGGGCGCTGAGACAATTGATATGTTTCTTTTTTGCGCGAAGATTATGATGCCAACTTTTTCAGGCCGCATTGTGCGTGGCGCAGGGCTTAAAATGTGCGCCGACACGTTGCTCGAATGGCACGTGGAGCTCGCATCGTATCCAGACGGGCCCGATTCTCACCAATGCGATCGCATCGAGCACTTGGCACTTCGGCATTTGCTTCAGCTTAGGCGCGGAAGGGGCCCCCAGGAAGCCGAAGCACCACCTATCCTACTGGCCTTCGGCCCATCCCGCCATCGTGCCTGGGCTGTCGGTCTGAGGCATCTTGTATATATGCGTGCTGGGATTTCTTGGCTGGCCTCTCGGAGGCCTCTAGGAGGCAGCTTTGAGGCCTCGTGGGGGCCGCGCTGAGGCTTCTCGGGGCTTCATTTCGGCCTCTGGGCAAAGGGCCGCGGCTCGGGGGATTTGGCAGAGGACCCGAGGACACCGCGCGGCTCCGTGCCGAGAGGCATGGCGGCGGATTCTGGCACATGAATCGAAGGACTCGGGGTCGGGTGTTTGTTCCCTCCACTCTTCCTCTTTCTGTCTGCCCTCTTCCCCTTCTCCCCCTCCCCCCCTCCCGCCATTCCCCCTCCCCCCCCTCCTCCGTCATCCTTCCTCCTCCCCCTCCCCTCGTCTATTTCCCTGACCCCTTCCCGTCGCGCCGAGTCTCCTGGCGATGCATCGGCAGCGCGTCGGGCGATGCACCAGGCGATGCATCGGGCGACGCGTCGGCGACAAGGGGGGGGTAGAGAGCAAGCGGCGGGCGCGGCCTTGCATCGAGGGCGTCGAAGCGAGGCGCCTGGCGGTCAGGCGCGGGGGGGGGGGGGGGGGGGGATATGAGGAGATGGGGGTGGCGGGAGGAGGAGGGGGGGGGCGCGGAGGAGGGGAAGGGGGGGGGGGGAGAAGGAGATGAGGGGAGTGGGGAGGAGGGGGGGGACGCGCGAGGATCGAGCAGGAAGGGCAGCAGGAGGAAGATGAGGAATGAGGAGCGGAAGGAGGGCATCACTTCCTGCCTTTCTCATCCCACCCCTCCCTCTCGATCAGCCTGCGCCCTCCACTACCCCGCGTTGCTCATGGCAATGCATCGGCGATGCGTCATCGATGCATCGGCGATGCGTCATCAATGCGTGCGCCGATGCATCGGACGTCTGGGCCGATGCATCGGCGATGCGTCATCGATGCGTCATTGATGCCGTCGTCGATGCCGTTGCCGACGTGTCAGCGATGCATCGCCGACTCGTGGGCAGGAGTAGCGAGAGAGAGAGAGAGAGAGAGAGAGAGAGAGAGAGAGAGAGAGAGAGAGAGAGAGGGGGAGAGAGAGAGAGAGAGAGAGAGAGAGAGAGAGAGAGAGAGAGAGAGAGAGAGAGAGAGAGAGAGAGAGAGTGAGAGAGAGAGAGAGAAGAGAGAGAGGAGAGAGAGAGAGAGAGAGAAGAGAGAGAGGAAAGAGAGAGAGAGAGAAAGGAAAAGAGAGAGAGAGAGAGGAGAGAGAGAGAGAGAGAGAGAGAGAGAGAGAGAGAGAGGAGGGAGGGAGGGAGGGGAAGGAGGGAGGGGGGGAAGGGGGGACGGGGGCAAAGAGCGGGAGGGGGAGAGTTAGAGGGAGATGGAGAGAACGAGAAAGGAATGGGGAATCACCATCGGCAGCAACAGGCCATGAGAGATAGAGAGGGAGAGGGGGGAGAGAGATGGGGGGGGGGGGGGCAGGGGGGAGGGGGGAACAAGGGCACGCAGCCCTCTGAGGATCCGGTATATGGGACATCCTCGTATTTATGCTACGTGGAGGGACGAAACCTTGAACGCTCTCTTAGCCAATTGGGCCGAAGCTAGTCACGCGTCGCAGTTCGAGCGTGGTGTATTCCAGCGCTTGGACCTCCAGGTCGCGCTCGACATAGGCGTTGCCCGATCCAAGTGATGGCTTTCTTTATGCTGATCTTTGTGCGGATGGTTGCGCGCGGCAGCGCATCTGTGGGGCCTGTTCCAGACTGGGTCGTGCAGTTGGCGATGACCAACGCCGGCCCGACTCGCTGGGGCCAGGTGCAATTCGTGGCGGAAGCTGTGCCCGCTCTTCTTCGTACTGGCATGAGGGTTGCAACTGCTCGCCGTCTGTTCTTCTGTGTGTAGTTGTTGTGCAACGGCCGGGTTCGCCTCAGAATCCTGCGTGCTCGCAGGGGAGCTGGTGCTGACGCGCATTTGCAACGTGTTCCACCAGGCAAGATTGTTAGAGACTTGGACTTCGCTCACATCTTCAGCGGGAGCGACTCCCCAGGCAAAGCGATGGCTCGCAAGTCGTACCGCGTGGGCTCTCCCGGCATTGTGAACCACGTGTCGCAGGATATCACTACATGTGCTGGGATGCTGTGGTGCGCCATCCTCTGCTGCCGTGTTCGCCAGAAGGGGCTTGTGTATTTCGGTGTGGACTGCCGAAGCTATGCGTGGATCAGCCGATGGCAGAGTGGAAGGTCATCTGATGACCCCGTTGGAAATGAGTCATACCACCTCGTGAGCGTCGGGAACATAATGGCACTGTTCGTCAGCTGGATGTGTACTCACTTGAACCTGTCAGGTGTTTACGTTTCAATCGAGCAGCCAGTTTGCTCGATTTTCAAGCACCACCCTGCTTTCCTTTCGCTCAAGCAGCGCGTGCAGATCAACGCGCTGTGCACGTGGTTGGGTGCGTTTGACCGCGCTCTTCCCATCCCGAAGGGGGTGCACATCTTTACTTGCGCTTCGCACCATCACCTACAACAGGCGAGGGGTGGCGGTGGGTCGGCGCGACGTGCGCAAAGGAGCTCGCGAGTGCAAGTTGCCCACCCACTCTCCCGCCCGCCACCTCCCATGGGGGGTAGCGGACACCACTGTTCCGATCGAGATTGCGGCATGTTTTTCATCGTGAGATGCCGAAGAAGACGCTTCCATCGAAGCGCCGCCGCGACGCCGTCTGGAGGATGGACGGAGATTGGGTTGCGGGCGGTCCAGCGCTCAAAGACTCAGGCAAGCATCCGAAGGCATTCGGCGAGCGCGTGACCAAGATGGCAATTCATTTGTTAAGCGACTGCTCGCCCTGATTTTCACTCTGGCATCGCGCGGCGTGCTGCGCGAGCTGGCGTGTGCAAGGTGCAATTCGTGCATATCAACGCGTCGCGATGCATCGCGTTTCACGTTCGATCGCAGTGGCGCGGCGTGTCCATGTGTGCAAACATGTGTGGCGACGCTTTTAAAAAGTGAGTTGAAATGCGATCGTGCCCTCATCGTGCAGTGATCACCCTTTCTCATCTTACCACCTCCTTCACCCCTCATCTTCCTCGCACCTCCCTCCTTCCCTCCCCCCCTCCCCCCCTCCCTCTTGTGTCTCTCCGTCATCTCGCCTCCCCCCCTCATTCTGCCTACATCCGACTTCGCCTGCCTCTGTCGATCTGCCTGCCGTCTGGCGCTGGACGTCCGCGGGATGGGGGTCATCGCGCACGGGGCCTCTCCCGCCCCGTGGCACACGGGCCGATGCATCGGCGATGTGGCATCGGTTCGTCATCGATGATGCCGCCGATGCGTCGGCGACGCATCGCCGATTCGCACAGCGCGGGCTTGGCGCGGGCCCCCTCGAGGCAGAGGGGGGGAAGGTGGGGGCGGCAGAAGGC
>CAUYUJ010004942.1:0-12500 GCA_963575745.1 Prorocentrum cordatum | reverse complement strand
GGACCCCCCACGCGACGATTTCTCGCCCGAATCCACCCATACCCCCCTCCTCGCCCCGGCACCCCTCACCCCCTAGCCTACAGACCACCAGACAAATATAAGTTAGACTCGCCGTTGTGGAATGTTTCGCACGGCTTGCGCGTTTCTAAAAAATAGACTCGGTATCGTTGTCGTGTCTATTTTTTATAGAAATTCAGCTCCGGCCCAAACGTGGCTTTAATTATCATGTCTATGTCGTGTCTATCCGTGTCTATATGCATTGGTGTCTATTCGTGTCTAACGTGTCTAATTTGAACGTGTCTATTCGTGCCTATTTTCCATGATTTCGACATGTTCGCGTCTATTACTTCCGTGTCTATTTCCCGGAAAGGGCGTGGGCCCAGGGTTCTCTTTTTCTATGTAAACATGTCCCCGGTTCTCTTTTTTCCCGGAAAGGGCTTTGGCCCAGGGTTCTCTTTTAGTTGGTAAACCTAATCCCCCGGTGCCTGCTTGAGGGAGGCCGGCGAATTTTTTCCCTGATAAATAACGAGGTCGAAGGAGGCCGGCGAATTAAAATTTGAGGATGTCTCGAGCGAAACGCTTGTTTTTGAAATCCCGATCGATAAATCACAGGGTGCGGGCCACTTTTTCGTGTGTTGAGGATGTCTCGAGCGAAACGCTTGCTCCGCAGAGTTTGCCGAGGATGTCTCGAGCGAAACGCTTGTTTTGCAGAGCCGACCGCGACGCGGAAAAGCGCCCCGCGCGAAGGAATTTCGATGATGTCTCGACTAATTCCTTTGTTTTTGTACGATTTCCTGGAATTTTGGCAGGATGTCTCGAGCGAAATGCACGACCCCACCCTAGCACGACCAAACCCCAGCACGACCACACCCCAGCATTACGACCAGAACCCCCGCACGACCCCACCCCAGCACGACCCCACCCCAGCACGACCATACCCAGCACGACCACACCCCAGCACGACCCGACCCCAGCACGACCCTACCCCAGCAAGACCACACCCCAGCACGACCACACCCCAGCACGACCTCACCACAGCACGACCACGCCCCAGCACGACCACGCTCCAGCACGACCACGCCCCAGCACGACCACGCCCCAGCACGACCACCCCCCAGCACGACCACACCCCCAGCACGACCACCCCCCAGCACGACCACGCCCCAGCACGACCACGCCCCAGCACGACCACACCCCAGCACGACCACACCCCAGCACGACCACACCCCAGCACGACCACACCCCAGCACGACCACACCCCAGCACGACCCGATCGATAAATCACAGGGTGCGGAGCACCCCAGCACGACCTTACCACAGCACGACCACACCCCAGCACGACCACGCCCCAGCACGACCACGCCCCAGCACGACCACGCCCCAGCACGACCACCCCCCAGCACGACAACCCCCGCAGCACGACCACCCCCAAGCACGACCACACCCCAGCACGACCACACCCCAGCACGACCACACCCCAGCACGACACAACCAGCACGACCAGACCCCAGCACGACCCCCACCCCAGCACGACCCACCCCAGCACGAACCATACCCCTGCACGACCACACCCCAGCACGACCCGACCCCCAGCCACGACCCACCCCAGCAAGACCACACCCAGCAACGACCACACCCCAGCACGACCACACCCCAGCACGACCCCACCCCAGCACGACCACGCCCCAGCACGACCACGCCCCAGCCACGACACGCCCCAGCACACCACCCCCCAGCACGAACCACACCCCCCAAGCACGACCACCCCCAGCACGACCACGCCCCAGCCGACCACACCCAGCACGACCAGCACGACCACACCCCAGCACGACCACAACCCCAGCACACCACACCCCCGCACGACCACACCCCAGCCGACCCACCCCAGCACGAACCCCCCACACCCAGCACGACCCACCTAGCAAGCAATGACCACACAATAGCACGACCACACCCCAGCACGACCTCACCACAGCACGACCACACCCCAGCACGACCACGCCCCAGCACGACCACGCCCCAGCACGACCACGCCCCAGCACAACCACCCCCCAGCACGACCACACCCCCAGCACGACCACACCCCAGCACGACCACCCCCCAGCACGACCACACCCCAGCACGACCACTCCCCAGCACGACCACACCGCCTTGGTTGAGTGGTTGCCTGTCGTCGTGGAATGTTTCGTGGGGTGTATCGTGGAATGTTTCGCGGGGTGTCTCCTGGAATGTTTCGTGAGGTGTCTCGCGGAATGTTTCGTGAGGTGTCTCGTGGGATGTTTCGTGAGGTGTATCGTGGGATGTTTCGTGAGGTGTTGCCCCGTTGGGTATCGTGAAAACGTGCCCATGCTCCACATGTCTATATCCCTTTCCGGGTTCGTGGGTCCATCATGTTTTTCTATGTAAACATGTCCCCGGTGCCCAACTTGAAGGAGGCCGGCGAATTTTTTCCCTGATAAATACCGAGGTCGAAGGAGGCCGGCGAATTAAAATTTGAGGATATCTCAGGCGAAACGCTTGTTTTTGAAATCCCGATCGATAAATCACAGGGTGCGGGCCACTTCTTCGTGCGTTGAGGATGTCTCGAGCGAAACGCTTGCTCCGCAGAGTTTGCCGAGGATGTCTCGAGCGAAACGCTTGTTTTGTAGAACTTGAGGGATCTGGGCACCCCAGCACCACCACACCCCAGCACGACCCCACCCCAGCACGACCCCACCCCAGGACGACCAAACCCCCGCACGACCACACCCCAGCATTACCCCACCCCAGCACGACCCCACCCCAGCAAGACCATCACCCAGCACGACCACACCCCAGCACGACCTCACCACAGCACGACCACACCCCAGCACGACCACGCCCCAGCACGACCACGCCCCAGCACGACCACGCCCCAGCACGACCACCCCCCAGCACGACTACCCCCCCAGCACGACCAACCCCCTAGCACGACCACCCCCCAGCACGACCACACCCCAGCACGACCATCACCCAGCACGACCACACCCCAGCACGACCTCACCACAGCACGACCACACCCCAGCACGACCACGCCCCAGCACGACCACGCCCCAGCACGACCACACCCCAGCACGACCACACCCCAGCACGACCACACCCCAGCACGACCACACCCCAACACGACCACACCCCACCACGATCACACCCCACCACGACCACACCCCAGCACGACCCGATCGATGAATTGCGGACCACCCCAGCACGACCACACCCCAGCACGACCCCACCCCAGCACGACCACACCCCAGCACGACCCCACCCAGCAACGCCCCACCCCCAGCACGATCCAACATCCCAGCACGACAACACCCCAGCACGACCACACCCCGCAGACACAACCCTAGACGATCCCACCCCAGCACGACCCCCACCCCAAGCACGACCACCCCCCAGGAACGACCCCACCCAGCCGACCCCACCCCAAGCCACGACCACACCCCAGCACGACCTCTCCACAGCACGACCCCACCCCAGCACGACCACGCCCCAGCACGACCACGCCACCAGCACGACACGCCCCGCACGACACACCCCCAGCACGACCACCCCCACCAGCACGACCACCCGACCACCCCCCAGCACGACCACCCCCCAGCACGACCACACCTCAGCACGACCCCACCCCAGCACGACCACACCCCAGCACGACCACACCCCAGCACGACCACACCCAGTCGCACCCCTGTGGAATGTTTCGTGGGGTGTCTGGTTGAGTGGTTACCTGTTCGTGGGGTTTCTCGTGGAATGTTTCACGGGGTGTCTCGTGGAATGTTTAGTGAGGTGTCTCGTGGAATGTTTCGTGAGGTGTCTCGTGGGATGTTTCGCGGCATGTCTCGTGGGATGTTTCGTGTGGTGTCGCCCAGTTGGATATCGTGAAAACGTGATTATGCTGCACATGTCTATATCCCTTTCCGGGTTCGTGGGTCCATCATGTTTTCAAAGTGCGTGTCTATTTTTCCCGGAAAGGGCGCGGGCCCAGGGTTCTCTTTTAGTAGGTTAACCCCCCGGCCCCCCTGCGACTTGGGCCGGCGAAGTTATTATGCGATGAATTACGTGCGGGAGTAGGGCCGGCGGAATTATTTTTGAGGATGTCCCTAGCGAAACGCTTGTTTTTCAGAATTTGCTGAGGATGTCTCTCGAGCGGAACGCTGGTTTTGCAGAGTTGGGGATGTCTCGAGCGAAACGCTTGTTTTCAGAATTTGTTGAGGATGTCTCGAGCGAAACGCTGGTTTTGCAGAGCCGACCGCGACACAGAAAAGCGCCCCGCGCGCAGGAATTCCGATGATGTCTCGCGCGTGCCGCGTACCGCGAGCAGGAATTTCGAGGATGTCTCGACTAATTCGTTTGTTTTGCTAGGATTTCCTTGAATTTTGGCAGGATGTCTCGAGCGAAATGCTTGTCTTTCATAATTTGTTGAATACGTTTCGAGCGAAACGCTGGTTTTGCAAAATTGGGGGATGTCTCGAGCAGGGGCCTCGTGGGGGGCCTCGTGGGGGTCCAGAATTCAGAGGGTGTCTCAGGCGAAATGCTTGTTTTCACGTCCCGCTCGCAAGAATTCCGAGGATGTCTCGCGCGTGCCGCGTCCCGCGCGCAGGAATTCTGAGGATGTTGGCAGGATGTCTCGAGCGAAACGCTTGTCCCCAGCACGTTCCGTAGCGCGTCCCCTTGGCACGTCCCGGGGTGCGTCCCCATGGCACGTCCCTTGGCACGTCGCTTGGCGGGTCCCTTGAGACGTTCCGCGTCGCGTCCTCCTGGCATGCCCCCCTGTCCATTAGCTCTGGGGCAGCTACTATGTGTTCACGCAGCTCGAGCTTAAGATCCAGATCAGTTCGGTCAGGACTCGGATGCAAAGGAGGACTCGATCCACGAGGCTATAGAGCACAATCGCGGCATGGCACATCGCAATTCAGCACGGCGCAGCACAGCACAGATTTCGGCACGGTACATCAAGATCGATACACTCAGCATTGCAACTTGGCACGTTCCGTGGCGCGTCCCTTTGCGAGTCTCCCTGGCATGTCGCGTGGCGCATACCCTGGCGCATCCCGTGGCACATCCATTGGCACGTTCCGTAGCGCGTCCCTTTGGCACGTCCCGCGGTGCGACCCCATGGTATGTCCCCTGGCACGTCGCCTGGCGCATCCCTTGGGACGTTTCGCGGCGCGTCCTCCTGACATGCTCCCCTGTCTATCAGCTCTGGGGCAGCTACTATGTGTTCAGGCAGCTCGAGCTTAAGATCGAGATCAGTTCGGTCAGGACTCGGATGCAAAGGAGGACTCGATCCACGAGGCTATAGAGCACAATCGCGGCATGGCACATCGCAATTCAGCACGGTGCAGCACAGCACAGTCCTCGGCAGGGTACATCGAGATCGATACATTCAGCATTGCATTTGCCCGTCACCCAATCAGGTGTCTTTGAAAACGCTGCCATGTGTTACAGTTCTATATTCCTTTCCGGGTTCGTGGGTCGATCATGTTCCCCAGAATACCGTTTGTTCAACAAGATGTGGTGGCGCCCAATTTCGAATTTCCGAAGACGGTCCAAGAGGGCCCCGAGTCGCCGAACGATCGGTCCAAGACGCCCAAGATGGCATCCAGACGGCCCAATGCGGCCTCCAAGACGCCCCAAGGCCTGCGGCAGCACTCCAAACCCAGTTATTTCACGTAAGTGTTGAAGGATTTGAGCGTTCTCGCTTCTTCGGCTTACGCTCCAAGACGGCCCATGAGGCCCAAAGATCGCCCCAAGACGGCCCAAGAAGCATCCAAGAGGGCCCCAAAACAGCCCAAGAGGGCCCCAGCAGCAATAGCTTTGCTGTTGCTGCTGTTGCATTGCCTTTGCGTTGCTGCTATGCTATGCTATGCTATGCCATGCTGCACTATGCTATGCTATGCTATGCTATGCTATGCTATGCTATGATATGCTGCGCTATGCTATGCTACGCTAGGCTGCGCTATGTTATGCTAGGCTATGGTATGCTATGCTATGCTGCGCTATGCCATGCTATGCTGTGCTATGCTGCGCTATGCTATGCTGTGCTATGCCACGTTATGCTGCGCTGTGCTATGCTATGCTGGGCTCTGCTATGATATGCTAAGCTAAGCTAAGCTACAGCTACGCGAAGCTAAGATGAAGCTAAGCTAAGCTCAGCTAAGCTAAGATGAGATAAGCAACGCTAAGCTAAGGGGGCGCACCTGGGGGAACCGCGGGGCAAGGACTGGGGGAACCGCCCGGGGCGTTTTCCACTGCCCGGCCCTTTTAAGCAAACAAAGTAAGAACCCTTCTAGGCAGAGCCTAGGTAGGGAAATACTCTACACAGCTACCCTTCTCTGCTCGACTCCATGTGCCCTACTCTGCTCTACCTGCTCAACTCTACCCTACCGTACCCTAGCATGGTCTAACCTACTCTGGTTTGCTCTCACTCTGCTATACTTTACTTCTTTTCTGCTCCTTCTCTCCCCTCTTGTACTCTGCCCTGCTCTACTCAACCCTAACTCTACCATTATGTACCCCAGCATCTTCTATCTTGCTCTATTCTGCTCTTGCTCCATTCTACTCCTACTCTACTCCTAATATGCTCTATTCAGCACTGCTCTGCTCGGCTAAATTTCCTTCCTTACTGAACCCCGGTTGCCGGGGCAGTATGTATATATATATATATATATATATATACATACATATATATATATATATGTATGTATATATATGTACTAGAACCATCGCGCACGCTTCGCGCGCGCTCAGGTTCAACCTCAGACCCGGGCAAGGTCTGAATGCCGGATTGTGCTGCTGGACAGCAGGGTGGCATGATGCTCGTGTGAGCGGCAGTCTGCTTTAGACAACCAAAAAACCGAAGGCCCCGAGCAACATCAGCCGCGGCATCACCAACACCATAAGCAATGGGGAAGACGCCCGAGACGACGGAGAATGAGGCCGAGGTGGGACCCGCCGAGTCAACCGGACGAGACGGGATGACGAAAAAGAGTCCCAACGGCCCTCGCGGGCGTGAGACGTCAAAGAAGCTCGTTCTGCAAACCCCCTCGTTCCTTTCGGGGCGGGGACCTTCCCCTACCGCCTACCCCTACGCCCTCCCCCTGGACGAGGGCGTGTGGCGGGCCGGTCGAGCGTCAAGGATGGCCCCAGAAGGTTCCAAGAAGGCCCCCAGGAGCCCAAAGCCTCAAAGAAATTGTCGCGTGGAGGACTGCGCCTCTCGTGCGCGAATTGTCGTGTGGAGGTGGGCCGCAGAATGGCAAATCCCTCTCGTACACGGATTGCCGCGTGGAGGATGGATGCAGAAACACAAAATCCTCCTCGTACGCCTTTGCGTCGCGTGGAGGAGGACTGCGCAGTGAAACAAAGCCTCTCGCACGCTGAATGCCGCGTGAAGGAGGGCTGCAGAAAGACGATATCCCTCTTGTACACGGATTGCCGCGTGGAGGAGGGGCGCAAAGAGACATACTCCCCCTCGTGCACCTTTTTGTCGCGTGGAGGAGAACTGCGCAGTGTAAAGAAGCCTTTTTTCCCGGAAAGGGCGCGGGCCCAGGGTTCTCTTTTAGCCGTTTACCCCCGGATCTGACGGGTCAAGCGCCGGCGAAATTATTTGCGATAAATAACGAGGTAAAGTGCTGATTTTTTAGAAAAAGTGCGTTTTGTGCGTGCCCGCTCGAGGAAAGTTCGCCCCCCATCTCGGATCCTCGATAAATAACGGGGTCCGCAGACCCCCGCTTTCCCTCGTAAAAAAGAGGGTGCGGAGCGTTTTTCGCAGAATCCTCGAAAAATAACGGGGTCTGGAGCCCCGACCGCGACTCGGAAAAGCGCCCCGCGCGCAGGAATTCCGAGGATGTCTCGCGCGTGCCGCATCCCGCGCGCAGGAATTTCGAGGATGTCTCGACTAATTCGCTTGTTTTGTCAGGATTTCTTAGAACTTTGGCAGGATGTCTCGAGCGAAACGCTTATTTTACATAGTTTGTGGAGGATGTCTCGAGCGAAACGCTGGTTTCCGCAAAATTTGGAGATGTCTCGAGCGGGGGGCCAGAATTCAGAGGATGTCTCAGGCGAAATGCTTGTTTTAGTGTCCCGCTCGCGGGAATTCCAAGGATGTCTCGCGCGGGCCGCGTCCCGCGCGCAGGAATTTCGAGGATGTCTCGACTAATTCGTTTGTTTTGTCAGGATTTCTTAGAATTTTGACCGGATGTCTCGAGCGAAACGCTTGTTTTTTCATAATTTGTTGAGGATGTCTCGAGCGAAACGCTGGTTTCTGCAAACTTGGGGATGTCTCGAGCGGGGGCCTCGTGGGGGGCCAGAATTCAGAGGATGTCTCAGGCGAAATGCTTGTTTTCACGTCCCGCTCGCAGGAAGTCGGAAGATGTCTCGCGCGTGCCACGTCCCGCGCGCAGGAATTTTGAGGATGTCCCGTAGCGCGTCCCCTTGGCACGGCCTACGGTGCGACCCCATGGCACGTCCCTTGGCACGTCGCCTGGCGCGTCCCTGGGGACGTTTCGCGGCGCGTCCTCCTGGCATGTCCCCCTGTCAATTAGCTCGGGGGCAGCTGCTATGTGTTCAGGAAGCTCGAGCTTCAGATCCAGATCAGTTCGGTCAGGACTTGGATGCAAAGGAAGACTCGCGCGCAGGAATTCCGAGGATGTCTCGCGCGTGCCGCGTCCAGCGCGCAGGAATTTCGAGGATGTCTCGTCTAATTCGCTAGGTTTTGCAGGATTTTCCGTAGGAGGGCCAAGGAGAGGCCCCGAAGGCTCTGGGAGCGGCGACGACGACGACGACGACGACGACGACGACGACGACGTCTCTTGGGGTTCTCTTGGTCGGTTTGTAGAGTCCACGCTTACATGATCGACGGGTCGAGGACAGCGCGACGACGACGACGTCGCGGTGGCGGCGGCGTCCACCACGACGACAAAGTCTCATCTTAGAGCCTTGCGTGGGGGGGTCTCTTGGGGTTCTCTTGGAGGGTCTCTGGAGGGTCTGTAGAGCCCACGCTTACACGATCGAGGGAACGAGGACAGCGCGACGACGACGACGACGTCGCGGTGGCGGCGGCGGCGACGACGACGACGACAAAGTCTCATCTTAGAGCCTTGCGTGGGGGGTTCTCTTGGGGTTCTCTTGGAGGGTCTCTTGACGGTTTGTAGAGCCCACGCTTACACGATCGAGGGATCGAGGACAGCGCGAAGATGACGACCACGTCGCGGTGGCGGCGGCGGCGACGACGACGACAAAGTCTCATCTTAGAGCCTCTCGTGGGGGGGTCTCCGGGGGTTCTCTGGGAGGGTCTCTTGGGGGTCTGCAGAGCCCACGCTTACACGATCGTGGGCTCGAGGACAGCGCGACGACGACGACGACGTCGCGGTGGCGGCGGCGGCGGCGATGACGACGACAAAGTCTCATCTTAGAGCCTTGCGTGGGGGGGTCTCTTGGGGTTCTCTTGGAGGGTCTCTTGAGGGTCTGTAGAGCCCACGCTTACACGATCGAGGGATCGAGGACAGGGCGGCGGCGGCGACGACGACGACAAAGTCTCATCGTAGAGCCTTGCGTGGGGGGTCTCTTGGAGGGTCTCTTGGGGGTCTGTAGAGCCCACGCGCGGTGGCGGCGGCGGCGACGACGACGACAAAGTCTCATCTTAGAGCCTTGCGTGGAGCGGTGTCTTGGGGTTCTCTGGGAGGGTCTCCTGGGGAGTCTGTAGAGCCCACGCTTTCACGATCGAGTGATCGAGGACAGCGCGACGACGACGACGACGTCGCGGTGGCGGCGGCGGCGACGACGACGACAAAGTCTCATCTTAGAGCCTTGCGTGGAGCGGTGTCTTGGGGTTCTCTGGGAGGGTCTCCTGGGGGGGCTGTAGAGCCCACGCTTTCACGATCGAGTGATCGAGGACAGCGCGACGACGACGACGACGTCGCGGTGGCGGCGGCGACGACGACGACGACAAAGTCTCATCTTAGAGCCTCTCGTGGGGGGTTCTCCGGGGGTTCTCTGGGAGGGTCTCTTGGGGGTCTGCAGAGCCCACGCTTACACGATCGAGGGCTCGAGGACAGCGCGACGACGACGACGACGTCGCGGTGGCGGCGGCGGCGGCGAAGACGACGACAAAGTCTCATCTTAGAGCCTTGCGTGGGGGGGTCTCTTGGGGTTCTCTTGGAGGGTCTCTTGAGGGTCTGTAGAGCCCACGCTTACACGATCGAGGGATCGAGGACAGGGCGGCGGCGGCGACGACGACGACAAAGTCTCATCTAAGAGCCTTGCGTGGGGGGTCTCTTGGAGGGTCTCTTGGGGGTCTGTAGAGCCCACGACGACGACGTCGCGGTGGCGGCGGCGGCGACGACGACGACAAAGTCTCATCTTAGAGCTTTGCGTGGAGCGGTGTCTTGGGGTTCTCTTGGAGGGTCTCTTGGGGGTCTGTAGAGCCCACGCTTTCACGATCCGACGACGTCGCGGTGGCGGCGGCGGCGACGACGACGACAAAGTCTCATCTTAGAGCCTTGCGTGGGGTGTCTCGGGGTTCTCTTGGAGGGTGTCTTGGGGGTCTGTAGAGCCCACGCTTTCACGATCGAGTGATCGAGGACAGCGCGACGACGACGACGACGACGTCGCGGTGGCGGCGGCGGCGACGACGACGACAAAGTCTCATCTTAGAGCCTTGCGTGGGGGGGTCTCCGGGGGTTCTCTTGGAGGGTCTCGTGGGGGTCTGTAGAGCCCACGCTTACACGATCGAGGGATCGAGGACAGCGCGACGACGACGACGTCGCGGTGGCGGCGGCGGCGACGACGACGACGATCCAGCGTAATCCAGGCCCCCAGCGAATCCGTGTGGTCTTACGTATGTGCCTATAGATTAGGCTTCCCAGGTCCACACGGCCCCCAAAGAGTTCCCTCAGGGCCCCCAAAGAGCTCCAAGACGGTCCGAGAGGGCCTTGGGATCGCCCGAGGCAGCATGCAGCACTACCGACGGTACGGCAGCAGCGACGACCGTGCCTTGCGCTTGTGGGACATCTGTTTACTCGGGTACACACGATACCTGCGACGCCAGCTCCAACACGTGCGTTCAGGCGAGTTCTGTTAGATGCATGGGAGGAGGAGGAGGACGCAGAAGAGGAGGAGGAGGAGGAGGAAGACACGTGTCAAGTCCTGCATTCGAGCTGCGCCTTCTTCCCGACATGTTGTTCCCGGAAAGGGCGCGGGCCCAGGGTTCTCTTTTAGCCGTTTACCCCCGGATCTGACGGGTCAAGCGCCGGCGAAATTATTTGCGATAAATAACGAGGTAAAGTGCTGATTTTCCCGGAAAGGGCGCGGGCCCAGGGTTCTCTTTTAGCCGTTTACCCCCGGATCTGACGGGTCAAGCGCCGGCGAAATTATTTGCGATAAATAACGAGGTAAAGTGTTGATTTTTTTAGAAAAAATGCGTTTTGTGCGTGCCCGCTCGAGGAAAGTTCGCCCCCCATCTCGGATCCTCGATAAATAACGGGGTCCGCAGTCCCCCGCTTTCCCTCGTAAAAAAGAGGGTGCGGAGCGTTTTTCGCAGAATCCTCGAAAAATAACGGGGTCTGGAGCCCCGACCGCGACTCGGAAAAGCGCCCCGCGCGCAGGAATTCCGAGGATGTCTCGCGCGTGCCGCGTCCCGCGCGCAGGAATTTCGAGGATGTCTCGACTAATTCTCTTGTTTTGTCAGGATTTCTTAGAACTTTGGCAGGATGTCTCGAGCGAAACGCTTATTTTACATAGTTTGTGGAGGATGTCTCGAGCGAAACGCTGGTTTTCGCAAAATTTGGAGATGTCTCGAGCGGGGGGCCAGAATTCAGAGGATGTCTCAGGCGAAATGCTTGATTTCGTGTCCCGCTCGCGGGAATACCAAGGATGTCTCGCGCGGGCCGCGTCCCGCGCGCAGGAATTTCGAGGATGTCTCGACTAATTAGTTTGTTTTGTCAGGATTTCTTAGAATTTTGACCGGATGTCTCGAGCGAAACGCTTGTTTTTCATAATTTGTTGAGGATGTCTCGAGCGAAACGCTGGTTTCTGCAAACTTGGGGATGTCTCGAGCGGGGGCCTCTTGGGGGGCCAGAATTCAGAGGATGTCTCAGGCGAAATGCTTGTTTTCACGTCCCGCTCGCAGGAATTCGGAAGATGTCTCGCGCGTGCCACGTCCCGCGCGCAGGATTCTTTGGATTTTCACAGGATGTCTCGAGCGAAACGCTTGTTTTTTTACAGAATTTGTTGAGGATGTCTCGACTGATTCGCTTGTTTTGCCAGGAATTCTTCGGATTTTGACAGAATGTCTCGAGCGAGACGCTTGTTTTTCCCGGAAAGGGCGCGGGCCCAGGGTTCTCTTTTAGCCGTTTACCCCCGGATCTGACGGGTCAAGCGCCGGCGAAATTATTTGCGATAAATAACGAGGTAAAGTGCTGATTTTTTTAGAAAAAGTGCGTTTTGTGCGTGCCCGCTCGAGGACAGTTCGCCCCCCATCTCGGATC
>CAUYUJ010004941.1:55000-65566 GCA_963575745.1 Prorocentrum cordatum | reverse complement strand
GGAGGAGGAGGAGGAGGAGGAGGAGGAGGAGGAGGAGCAGGAGGAGGAGGAGGGGCGAGGGGTTCTCCGGGTACCCGCGCGGCCAGGTGTCTTTGCAGCGCTCGGCCATGGTTCATGGCCGTGCAGGCTAGGCTTTTGCACGAGCATCCCAGCGCGCGGGGCCTCCCGATGCTCTCCATGCGTGGAACCAGCCAGGTGCGCTGACATCCGCCGACGTGGCCTTTTTTTCAACGCGCCCTCACCTCCTCACCACCTTTATCGTCATCCTCTTCCTCACCCTCCTCATCATCCTCATCATCGTCCTCATCTTCCTTCTCATCCCCATCTTCATCCTCCTCATCTCCCCTCCTCCCTCCTGCCTCCTGCCCTTCCCCCCCTCCGATACCCCCTCTCTCCCCCCCCTGCCTTCTCCGCGCCCTCCCTCCTCCCTCTCCCCGCCCTCCCTCCCTCTTGTCCTCCCCTGACATGCGCCGATGTGACCTTTTCTGCCCGCGGCCCCAGCGCTCCCGACCGACCGCTTCTTCCCTTGGGGTAGTCGTTTCGTCCCAGATCCGTTTTTGCCAGGGCCAGGTAACGGGGTACAGAGGCCGAAATCGAGGGAAAAGCGCCAGGATTGAAGCCATTAGATGGAAAATCCGAAAACCTTGAGGCCAGGGTCAATGCAAAGGGGGGTCAGCCAGAGCGCCGGGATCTTGCAGGATCCTGCAAAGACAGGGTTGCACTGACCCGGGTCAGCGCGCAGGATCCTGCAGGATTTCGCAGCGTCTTGCAGGATCTTGCAAAGCCTGACTGGCCTTGGTTTGCATTGACCTGGGCCAGTAAATCTCCGAAACATCATGTCGATGGAGATCTGCGCGTGCGTGTGTGTGTGTGTGTGTGTGTGTTCGTGTGTGTGTGTGTGTGTGTGCGTGTGCGTGTGCGTGTGCGTGTGCGTGTGCGTGTGTGTGTGTGTGTGCGTTTCAATGTTGAAGATATGCGAGGACATCATTTTCTGCTCTAAACAGCTCGGGGATGTCCAGGGGCCAGGCCACACATGCAACATGTACGTAGCTAATTCAGAGGTTGTCTCATATGTATATATGCCGCCTCACACACCACACAGCCTTTTCATGCCAAGTCCTCCAGCACTGGAGGGTTTAGGGCGCGGCTCAAGGCCCGTTCGAGGCCGCAGAGATTTCTCGGCTCTCCGTGCTGCTGGATAGTTCTCGCGATTGGAGTTGAAAGGAACGTTTCATCATCGTCGTTGGCTTGCTTGTCTAATCAGTTACGCTTCGCGGACTGCACCGACCAGCACAACAAGGGGGTGAGCGGCGCCTAACATCAACAATACGCGTTTCAGAACTTAACTCATCACAAGTGTGTTTCTAGGAGCGTGGAGCGTTTATCTTCGGACTTCGTGTGCCACACCCAGACATCCACATCCTACGTGTTTCGATATCACGATATCTTTCCGGTGGCTTCTCAGATTGGTGGTATCTTCAGTCTCAAGAGCAGCGATGTATCGGAACCACGTTTTCGCGGATCGAGAGTTGTTGCGACATATTGGCAGGTTTATCCGTCCGTGGGACGATCGATGGTTGTGCGAGTTTTGTCTGATTCACGCTCCGACGTATCATACTCACCGTGGGTACAATCACATGACGCGTCTGTGCTATCGGGCCTTCGTGCAGCTCAGTGCGGAGCACGAGCTGTTCCAGGCCAGCCCCGAGTACCTGGCGGCCTTCCACCAGTGGCTTGCCGCGCGGCAGGTGCGGCAACCCTGATGCTCGGCTTCTACTCCTACATGTGGTCAGCGACTCTCGCTGCTATGTTTCACTTCGTGCCCTTCGAGACTGTCTCCATGACTGTGTACTTCCTTGGCATCGTAACGTTCAGTGCTACCTACATGTATTCTCGTCTCTCTTCCTGGTCTCCTGCAGCACTCAATTGGCTAGTCGGTTGGTTTGCCTCGCTGTTAATTAACATTTCTTGGGTATCTTATTGTTTTCACTCGTGGCGTTAGAACGCAAGGCGTTCGGACGAAAACCCTGGGCAGGGGCTCCTCGACCCTGTCCCAAGTTCCGTCGCCACTTCGTGACCAGTCAACTTCACGGGCTGGCGTTCGATCACCCAGCGTTAGAACGCAAACCCTGGGCAGCGGTTTCTCGAAGCTGTCCCAGGTTCCGTCGCCACACCGTCACCCGTCCACTTCACGGCCAGGCGTTAGAACGCGTGGCGTTAGAATGCAGACCCTGGGCAGCTGCACCTCGAGGCTGTCCCAGCTTCAGTCGCCACTTCGTTACTCGTCCACGTCTATTTCACGGCCAGGCGTCAGAGCGCAAGGCGTCAGAACGCAAACCCTGGGCAGCTGCTCCTCGAGGCTGTCCCAGGTTCCGTCGACAGCCAGGCGCTCCCAAGAACATGTTGCAACGATTGGTGCCGATCTTCGTGTCTGTACGTCTTCACCTTGGCGGGCTGTTCTGGTGATAGTGGTTTTCTTCTTATGTATCGCGAACGCTCAAGCATCGGGTACTTTGCAGTCGAGGTCAGATCAAGTTATATCTCAACATATGGCTACACGGTCGCCCTTTTCACAACTTGGTGGTGTCCGACTGGTGTCAGCCATGGTTCGTGATATTCACATTATCTCAGGTTGGTCGTCAACGCCGTCAGTCTACTCCAACTTTCGGTCGCATAAGCCGCACTCATCATCTATGGCCTCTTTGCTGTCGGCAAGTTTATGGCAAGTTCTTTGTGATTTTCCATCGGAGACGTTCATTGATGCCGTTCACGTGTTGCAGCGGGAAGCTTTGGAGTGTGCAATGGTCTCTGGAGTTCCTGCCCATGTGAGTGTATTGGCGCTCGCTATTACTTCGTGCTTAACTATATGTCGGCTACGCCGCCTTTTCACTGGAGGCCGAAAAGCACGGGATCAAGCCCGACGCCTTTGCCATTGCCTACCACCTGTGTTGCAGTCTGCGTTGGCTCGCCCAGGAGAAGCCGACCTATGCCAGGCTCTGGAGCTTTTCGGGTTCGTCCTCCTCCAGGCTCGGTGCATCCAGGACCCGCCCCAGCTCTCTGGTCAAGGGCCCCACAACCTCAGCTTCGTCTACCAAATGGGTTCCCGAGGGCTCTATATTGGTCAAGGGGCTCTGGTCCGTGGCTCGTCGGCCATCTCTGGAGGGGTCGGTCGGTTCCGCGAGCATCTCCGTGGGGGTAGGTGTGTCTCGCAAGGTGCCCCCACCAGGGAGCAAAGCAGGTACCTCCATCTGGCCCCGGGCGGTCAGAAGTGGCTTCTCATGTTCTTCGTGGCCCTCGCACCTACATCTCGCGTGCACGCCCTGGAGAGCGCGCGCATAGCGCATGCTCGCCCTGAGGCTAACAACTTGCCTAACCCTCATCTCGGCCGTCTTCGGGCTCGGTATCGCTCCCATCCTCGCGCGCGCCGCCGTCGCACGCAACGTCGAGCACACGACCCCGTCGCACATGAGCACACGGTACTTCAACAAGCATGGTATGATCGACGTATCGACGCTCAGTGCACACGGCGTTTAGGCTTCTCGGCACATCTTGCAGCACGGCATAGATGGCAACACTTTCTACAGCATAGGTTGCACGATCTATATGATATACTACTCGCTCGGCATGCTGACGGTCGGCACTTACACGGACCACTTAACATTTATGATCAATCATGTTTGCTCCTACTCCTTAGATGGCTAGCCTTATCTACCAAAGATGTCGATTGGGATATAGTTTGTCGACGACGCAAGTTCGGAGCAGATTACCTCTGCACTTTGTGGGAGCTCAGCACGCTCTTTCCTCATTGGATGGATCGGATCCGTGTTAGGTCTGCACTTGCTACGCGCTTGCAGTCGGTTGGTCTTCCCAAGCCAGGTGAAACGGTCATTAAAGTTGATGGCGCTTGGGAGGCCCAACATGTTCGGAGATGGCTGGCTCAGACCATCCAGCAGGCTCGTCCGTCCAGGCCGGCTTGGGCTAGCTGGGCGGTTCGGCCCATCAGGCTGATGCCTCGGCCGCTGCTCGCAATGCGCAAGCGTTTCACGGACATCACGCGGGCTTTTCGCACGATCGAGTTCACAGAGCTCGATCGCCTCAGCATGTCTGACTTTGCTGCCGCCGCTCGCGGTGACGATATGCAGCGAGTATCTCTCAACGGTTGCATACCCCTGCTCACGCAATCTACCCCATATCGCGACATTACTATTCTATCATGTAAACGCTGGCTTGGCTCTCAAGGCTTGGATCGGCACGCTTGCCCGTCGTATCGCCCCCCCCGTCAACGCCCCTGCCCGATCCCTACCCCTGGCGAACGACGATATCACGACGTAGCGGCGACTCGACGACAATTTGAAGATCGGGCCTCGGCTGGGCCCAGCGGGACATGCTTTACGGTTGGGGATAAGGGTCCACACACTTTATGGCGGGTCAACAGCTTGTACCAACTTGCTCGGTGGCTTTGCATGCTCAGTCATGCTCGTGACCGCTGGCGCGTGGTTAACACATCGGTTGCTGCTGTGCTATCTTGGCATCGCCTGCTCTATGACTACACCATCCCTAAGTCCATGCGAGCACGCGGGGAGGGGGCACTTAACCAAGGACATCTTCCTTATGTTTACAATATTATTAAATTGAAGCGCTGGGATGGGGGTGTTTCGGTGCCAGCTGGAGGTCGTCACAAATGCACTAAAGCTCAACACAGTTGCTTTCGTAATATATGCAGTTTCGTACGTTTACCATCCCGTATGCTGTATCGCTCCCTCAGCCGTGCTCTCACTTTCCTGGCGAACCAAGTGTATCCAGGCTGGGCCTTTGCGTCTCTCGACACGGCGGTTCCCAGCTTTGTGGCACAGTTCGTTCAGCTGGACTCTCATCCGCCTGGCGAGCCGTGCTGCTGCCGTGGGTGCGGCCGTTGCATGCTCAGCCCTGGCCTCGTGGTCGGGGATGCGGGCCAGGCCTAAGAGGCCATCGCCCTCGACCACATCTACGATTGCCTCGACCGACTGTTCGACCAACTGGAGTCGGAGAAAAAGCGGCGCTGTATCACTGTGGTGCGTACTCTGCGTTCTCACGCCTTCTTCGGTGGTGGAGCTTATCAGCGTCTTTGGGGCCGTACCGTCTGGTTCCTCAAGTATCCGTCGGGCTATCGAGGGTTTCTGGGTATGAGGTTATTCGTCATATGTGGCCTGGTGGTTCAGCAAGTTCGGGGAATTCCGATCGGGGGGCCCTTAATGGGGCTATACTGCAGACGGTCCTGAGTGATTTGGAATTCCAGTCTGACAAGATGTGCCCCAGGTGTCGTCGGTCTGTGGCTACGGGCAGGTATGTGGATGACATCATACTAGCTTCTAAAGTGTGCTGCAGTATATGTCTTAAACGCATGGTCAGTCAGGTATATGGCTGCACTGTGAAGTTCGATTTCGCCGACAATACACATCCTAATGCACGCACGGTTGCTGTCCCGTACCTCGAGGCCACCCTGTTCCTTACCCTCGCCTCGGCTCACACGTACATCATACACAAAAATGAAGCATGCGCGTTCACAGGTAACATCACGTCCCTCGCTAAGCAGTCGATCCTTCCTTTCCTAGGCTCGTTCACCCCTACTCAGCTTCAGCAACGCCGAGCCGAACTGCGTGGACGTTTGCAAAGGTGGCGCAATTTAAAAGTGTGTGAGTTCAATTGGTTGGTTTTGGTATCTACTGATGTTATGATGTATATTCGGTTGGGTTATCATGAGAAGCATATTCGGAGGATTTGGCATTCTATAGCACCACCTTCAAAATTCATGGAGATCAGCCAGACAGCGATTCAACTCGTACTTCACACTTCCAGGAGTCTGCGTACCTCACCCGATCTGCTCGTAGCTGTTTTCTTTCAAAGTCTTCCAGGCCAGGGACCGAGTACACCTTCGAGCGCACCGCCGAGACCGACCCAGCCCCCATCCGCGGCGATGTTCAGCTCGTGGCGCGGCAAGGGTGGAGGCAAGGGCGGAAAGTCTGGTGGTGCTGGCGGTCCCTACGGCGGCCCCTACGCCCCGCGCTACAACGGCCCCCAGCGGCGCAACTGGGGTTACGACCGTGGCGGCGGAGGCGGTGGCCAGGGCTTCACGGGCATGCTCGGCCAGATGACCTCGGTGATGGACAACATCGCGGCCCTCGGGGAGCTCACGCGCGCGGGCAACGCGCTCTCGCAGGCCCAGCAGCCCCCGCCCTCAGGCAACGGCTCGCCGCCTCAGGCCCCCGCGCCACCCGCGCCCGCCGCGGCCGCGCCCCCGGCTACGGCGACGGCCCCAGGCGCGACCGAGCCCGCTCGGGACTTGGTCAGGGCGCTGGCGGACGCCCTGCAAACGAACGCCCCAGGGGACACCAGGCTCCAGCAGACGGTCGAGCGCTTGCATGGCCTCGTGGGCTCGGGAACTCCAACGACGGGCTCAGGCACTCGCGCGCCGCCTGGCACGAACGCCCTGGAGTCCAACCCTGTCATCCAGCAGATGCAGGCCAGCATCACCAGCATGCAAGCGACGGTCGACCAGCATGGTCAGCAGATTTCTTCTCTCAACTCCACCCTTTCTTCGACAGCCGAGGACTCACGGGCTACCCGTGAGATGATGGAGCGCATGTTGGGGATGCCGCAGGAGCGTCGGGAGGCCCTCCTCACCCCGCCGAGGCCCTTGAGGCAGGCGGCGTCCCCGCTCGGCCCAGGCCCTCCAGCCGCGCCAGCAGGTGCGGCAGGACCTGGTGCTGAGGCTGCTGCCTTCGGCGGCGACGACAACCCGATCTTCGGCACCACGGTCAACGCGGCCACCCACAGCGCCGCGCTCGAGCAGCTCGGGGTCGGCGCCACCCGCGCCAACATGGTCCAGCTTGCCCAGGAGATCGCGACCGCAGACGGAGCGACCCTCCCGTTCGCGGAATGGTGGGCTCAGGTCTCGCGTTGCAAGTCCGTGGGGCAGTGGGCTACCAAGCTTCAGGCACTTGGCATGCCGCAGACGGAGGTCGCCAGCGTCAGCAGCTTCAACAAGGTCGGCCAGAAGATCTACGCCCGCTTGTTGCGGGATGGCTCGTGGGCCGGCACCGACCAGCAGAGCGTCGTTCTCCAATGAGCTTCGACTCCGTTAGCCATGGAGATTTCTACTTCCTACACTTCCATGCTGATGACTTGGAGCGATGTGGTCTGGCCGATGGTCAGCCTCTTCTCCATGCTTGTGCCTCTTGTGATTTTCGGCTGAACGGCTTGCCAGGCATGCATCTTCGTTGGTTTCGCTCGTATTTCAGCAGAGGAGCTTCTCACTTTCTCTATGCAACGGGTGCTGGCCATCGTTCCCTTATTGGCGTTCCGTGTGCTTGCAGCTCTCACGTGGCCAGGCTCTGGTACTTGGGCAAGCTCTTTGGTGTCTGGCGTTCTTGGTGGATTTACTTCTGACAGAGAGGCTACACCCATCATGGATATTCCAGTGCACGGCGATCGTGAGAAATGGGCTTGGTTCGCGGCCCTTGTGCAGCCCGTGCTGGTGGGTCTCTGTGCGTGGCCCCACCACTAAGGCCGAGGCGCCGACGCTCGGTCTTCCTCTTCTATCTCTGAGTGATGTCTGTTGTAGATGTGTGAAAGCCTCCGTCTGAGTTTCTGAGGCTTGAGTGTCTGCACGGCTGTCGTTTTCATTCCCTCCCCTGAACCTGTTTGGACGGGTTGTGTGTGTGTGCGCTTCAATCTTGAAGGTATGCGAGGACATCATTTTCTGCTCTAACGAGCTTGGGGATGTCCTGGGGCCAGGCCACACATGCAACATGTGCGTAGCTAATTCAGAGGTTGTCTCATATGTATATATGCCGCCTCACACAGCATATAGCCTTTTCATGTCAAGTCCTCCAGCACTGGAGGGTTTAGGGCGCCGGTCAAGGCCCGTTCGAGGCCGCAGAGATTTCTCGGCTCTCCGTGCTGCTGGATAGTTCTCGCGATTGGAGTTGAAAGGAAACGCTTCATCATCGTCGTTGGCTTGCGTGTCTAATCAGTTACGCTTCGCGGACTGCACCGACCAGCACAACAAGGGGGTGAGCGGCGCCTAACATCAACAATACGCGCTTCAGAACTTAACTCATCACAAGTGTGTGTGTGTGTGTGTGTGTATGTGTGTGTCTGCGTCTGCGTCTGCGTCTGCGTCTGTGTCTGCGTGTCTGCGTGTCTGCGTGTCTGCGTGTCTGCGCCTGTGTCTGTGTCTGTGTCTGTGTCTGTGTCTGTGTCTGTTTGTGTGTCTGTTTGTGTTTGTGCTGGTGTTCGTGTTCGTGCTCGTGTTTGTGCTTGTGTGTGTTTGTGTGTGTTGGGGGGGGGGACCCGCCGAGTGGCACGGTGCACGGCGCCTCCGCTCCGCGTGCCGTCGTTCCCGCCCTCTGCCGCCGCTCTTTCTGTATGCGCCTCGCTGCCGTGCGCGCCCCTCATATTGGAAGCCCCTCCTCCTCCTGCTCCTCCTGCTCCTACTGCTCCTCCTGCTCCTCCTCCTCCTCCTCCTCTTCCTTCTCCTCCTCCTCCTCCTGCTCCTCCTCCTCCTGCTCCTCCTCCTCCTCTTCCACATCCTCCTCCTTCTCCTCCCCCCCTCCTCCTCCTCCTCCTTTTCCTTCCTGCCTCCTCCTCCCCTCCTCCGCCTCCTCCTCCCTCCTCCTCCTCCTCCTCCTCCTCCTCCTCCTCCTCCTCCTCCTCCTCCTCCTCCTCCTCCTCCTCCTCCCTCCTCCTCCCTCCTCCTTCCTCCTCTCCTCCTCCTCCTCCTCCTCCTCCTACCTCCTCCTCCTCCTCCTCCTCCTCCTCTCCTCCTCCCCCCCCTCCTCTCCTCCTCCTCCTCTCCTCCTCCTCCTCCTCCTCCTCCTCCTCCTCCTCCTCCTCCTCCTCCTCCTCCTCCTCCTCCTCCTCCTCCTCCTCCTCCTCCTCCTCCTCCTCTTGTGCACGCGCAGCTCCCCTGCCGGAAGCCCCCTCCGAGTCCTTCGTCGCTCGTCGCGCGTGCTCGTCGTCATCATCCTCGACGTCGACCTCGACCTCGACGTCGTCGTCGACGTCGTCGTCGTCTTCGTCGTCGTCCTCGTCCTCGTCCTCGTCCTCGTCGTCCTCATCGTCCTCGTCGTCCTCGTCGTCGTCCGCCTCGTCGTCGTCGACGTTGTCGTCGTCGTTGTCGTCGTCGGCTGCGGCGGCGGCGGCCCATGGGCGACCTGCCTCGGGCCCCGCGCGGACCCCACGCCGCGGGGAGGAGATAGGCCTCAAGCCCGGGGACTTCGTCGTGGTGCTCAACAAGGCACCTCTCCGCGGCGCCCCTGCTGCTTGGAAGCACCCCTGCCTCTTAAAGGGCGGGGGCCTTCTCTGTAGATGCCAGACCAGCACCCTCCCCCCCTTCTGAGAGGCCTTTTCTCCTTCTTCTGAGTCTGAGAGCCTCCCCCCCTCCCCCCTTCTGCGAAGCCTTGTCCTCCTTCCAGGAAGCCTTCCCTACCCCCCCCCCTCTCTAAGAAGCCTCCCCCCCCACCCCCTCCTCCCCCCTTTTACGAAGCCTTCTCCTCCTAGGAAGCCTTCCCTCCTCCCTCCTTCTAAGAAGCCTCCCTCCCCGTACCCCTTCGCGCGCGCCACCACGAAGGCCTCTCTCCGCGGCGCCCCTGCGACTGCGCGCGCCGCGCCTGCGCCGGCGGCGAGGGAGGGCGCGACGTCGCCGTCTTCGTCGTCGAGGAGGAGAAGACGGAGAAGGAGGAGTGACGACGAGGAGGAAAAGGAGGAGGAGGAGGAGGAGGAGGAGGAGGAGGTTTTACGAGGAGGGGGAGGAGGTTTGACGAGGAGGGGGAGGAGGAGGAGGAGGAGGAGGAGGAGGAGGAGGAGGAGGAGGAGGTGGAGGGAGGAGGAGGAGGATTGGCGAGGAAGATTGGCGAGGAGGATTGGAGGAGGAGGAGGCTGAGGAGGAGGAGCAGAAGGAGCAGAAGGGGGAGGAGAGAGGAGGAGGAGGAGGAGGAGGAGGAGGAGGAGGAGGAGGAGAGGGGGGGAGGAGGTAGAGGAGGAGAGGTGGAGCAGGAGATCCAGGGAGAAGGGAGGAGGAGGAGGAGAACGAGGAGGAGGGGGGGAGCAGGAGAAGGGGGAGGCGGAGGCGGGAGGAGGGAGGAGGGGAGGGAGGGGAGGAGGAGGAGGAGGAGGAGGAGGAGGGGGAGGAATATTGAGGAGGAGGGAGGAGGGCACGAGGAAGGATGACGATGCATCCTCCCGCCACCTCTTCACTCCCTGGGCCTTTCCATCCTCACCACAATCGTCCTCATCATCCTCATCCTACCCCTCCTCCTCCTCCTTCTCCTCCTCTCCCTCCTCCTCCTCCTCCTCCTCCTGCTTCTCCTCCTCCTCATCTCCCCTCCTCCCTCTTCCCTCCTCCCTATTCCCCTCCTCACTCTCCAATCCCAATCACTAGTCCCCCCTCATCCCCCTCCCTTCTCCTCCGCGCCCTCCCTCCTCCCTCTCCCCGCCCCTCCCCCCAATAGTCTTCCTCTGACCTCCGACGTTGTGACTTTTCCCACCCGCGGCCCCAAAGATCCGAAAGAGCGTGTTCTACCGCTG
>CAUYUJ010004941.1:20000-50000 GCA_963575745.1 Prorocentrum cordatum | reverse complement strand
TCGATGCGAACCCTGGGAGTTTTGATGGGCGCCCAAACCTACGAGGTTGCCAACTCGGGGCTCACGTTCTTGAGGGCCCTTGTTCAGTTCCTCTCGGCCTCTTGCACTATAGATGGTGAGCGCATTCACAGTCATAGGGGGGAGGGATTAAATGAGCTTGCTGATGCGTTAGCACGTCTCACTGGCATGGGCCTGTTGCCCAGCATGGAGTACGTGCCCTTCGCCTCTCTCCTCTTTGATTCGTCTGCCCTTACCTGGGCATGGACGTGCAACGACCGCTCCGCGGACCTGCCGAACATCATAGGTGCTAACGCCTTGAGGGTCGGGGAGGTGTCTTCGGAGGGGTACCGGGTCCAGGAGGTTGCCGGGGTTCAGACCATCCTTGATGAGGCCCCCGTGCAGGCCCTGGACAACTGCAAGTTTGGGGCTGCCAATGTTATTACCCTCCAAGGGAACAGTGAGTGCACCAAAGGGTCCCGTAGGAAGGCCCCTCGCTCCGCTAGGCTCCTGAAGGTCATCGGCCTGAATGCCCCTGGGAGGATATCGCTCTTGGCTAAGCAATTCTCGGATTCCAAGCACCACTTCTTGGGCGTTCTGGAGACCAGAATTCAGACGGCTATGCCAAGGAAGGTGGGTGATTTCATGATGTACTACTCTAAGTGTGCTGATGACGGCTCAGATGGAGTGGCTATCTGGATCAACTCTGAGTTGCCCGTGAAAGGTGTGGATCCAGGCAGGCAGCATGTTGCTCAGCTACATGCCGATGCGAGTCGGCTGATATTGCGGCTTCATGCGCCTGGCCTGCATCTCTTGCTTGTTGCTACCCATGCTCCCCACTCTGCACGGAAGGATGTCTCTCCTGTAGAACGGTGGTGGCTTGATACTCAGAATCTTGTGAGGTCCTTCCCGGCCCCTGGGGTCCACCCTGTGTTCATGTGCGATGCGAATGCCGAGGTTGGATCAATGTGTTCTCAGCAGATCGGGGGCGTGGAGGCTGCCAATGAGAATTTCTCTGGTAAGTGCATGCGCAGTTTCTGTCATAGGCTTAACATGGCTGCACCCTCTACCTTTATCCCTGCTCCTGAGCATGACGCACATTGTACACATGTGCACACTAATGGCAAGACATGCAACAGGTTGGACTATGTTATTATACCACAGGACTGGCTAAGCTCTGTTACTTGTGCCCAGGTGGATCGCAAGGTGGATCTGGCCAATGCAGTGGGGGGCCACAGCCCTACGTTCGTAGAGGTTGGTATTTCTTCCGGTTATCTTGCTCTCTCTCTCTCTCTCTCTCTCTCTCTCTCTCTCTCTCTCTCTCTCTCTCAATCTCGTTGGCCGCAGCTCCGTATACAAGCTGAACGCCTGAATGATCCAGAAATCAGAGCTGCTTTTGAGCAACATGTTGCCGAGTTTCAAGAGCCGGACTGGTCCGAGTCGGCGACTGCGCGCTGCGCGCGAGTGGATGCCCATATTGCCGCGTTCTCCGCCCAGCACTTGCCCCCCGAGGGCCCCCGCCGGCAGGACTGGGTCAGCGAACGGACCCTCGAGCTCCTGTCACTTCGGAAGCACCTCAGGGCCCTCCACCGCAGCTGGTCTCGGAGAGTCCCAGGGTCCTCCTGCAGGTCGTGTTTCAGGCCTGGGCCCCCTTGGATTTCCAGGAGCACACTGGGATCCGGGGACGTCTCAGGCTCCGCAGTGGGCCTACCCAGCTTCAGAGTCTGCAGTTTCGTCAACGTCTCTGGAGGCCCCTTGAGGAATACCATGCACATCTTCGGGCCCTCCAACGGGCTGCTCGCCTGCATCTTCCTGTGGGTCAATGTCTTGCTCGGGAGCCCGATTGGGGATATCTCATGGTGCTGGGTTCTAAATTTGCTCGGGTCCCCGCTGTGGATACCAGGTCTATTAGCCTACCTCAGCCTGGCGCTTTTCTTGGATATGATCGGCAGTGGTGCTGCCTGATGCGGGCCATGTCTAGTAACGTTACGTTTCTGATTTCACGCCTTATCAGCTGGTCATTTGATATGGACAAGGCTACCAAGATGGAACAAGTATCCAGGAACATCTCGAGCTCGTTTCTCCAGAAAGAGTTTAGGCAGGCCTTTGGTCAGCTGAGATCGCTGGGAATAGGGTCCGCGAAGAAGAAGGCCGCCTGCCAGTCCGCCCAGGTCCTTTTGAAAGACGGCACACCGGCTTTGACACCGACGGCGTCTCGTGAACGGTGGCTAGAACACTTTGCTGAGCAGGAGCTTGGGTTTCGAGTTCCTGCTCATAGCTTGCTGGATTTGTAGGGGAGTCTCGTGCCAAGATCGATACTATTGACGCGTCCGCTGCCATGAACCTACCTACGCTGGCCATGTTTGAACAGCAGATGCTGAGGACCTCGAGTACCTGTGCCAACGGTTTGGGTTGCGTCCCTGGGGCTATCCTAAAATCTTGTTCGAAGGAACGTGCCAGACTTTATTTCCCCCTGGTGATGAAGTGCATGCTGTGTGTGCACGAGCCCCTTCAGTGGAAAAGCTCTCGACTTGCTGATCTTTACAAGGGTCGAGGTCTCCCCAACAGGTGTAATGCTAGTAGATATGTGGCCATAGGGCCCCAAGTTGGCAAGCGTGCTCATGCCCTAGTTGCTCAGCGCCTTCAGCCATATCTCGATGCTTTCGCACCAGAATCTCAGTGTGGAGGCATACGTGGGCGCGGCACCGATTTTGCTGTACACATGGCACGACTCATGCAAGAGCACTCTCGCATGCGTTCGGAGCCCATGTCTACCCTATTCGTGGACCTGGAGGCCGCGTTTCACCATGCTATCCGTGAAATCCTTGTCAGGTTCGAGGGCGAACAGTTTATCACGGATATTCGTATTGCTCAACTCCTGCAATCCTCGGGTTTACCACCCTCCTGTATGGAGGCCTTGGCTGCGGAGCTTGCTCGTCCGCCTCTGCTCGAGGATCTTAAAGTGCCAGACCATTTACAGAGAGTATTGGCAGAGACCTTGACAGGTACGTGGGCCACGACCCATGGATAAGGTTCGGTTTCGATCATGGCTACGGGTACCAGGCCGGGGAATACTTTAGCTGCTCAGCTTTTTCTATGTATTGTGTCAAGGTGCGTCCGGAAGACTTGGGACTGTATCCAGGAGGCTGGGCTACGTCAGGAGTTGTCTATCCCGAAGGCCAGGGCCCTGGACCCACTAGCGCAGTGCGATGCTCAGGTCTCTGCCAATGATGCTGAGTACAGTGATGACAGTCTTTTCCATGCATGGGGACCTGCTGGGGAGATTGTGGCGCGCGCACGCACTCCGATGGCTATTCTGGCCGACTACTTCACCCCCGCGGGCCTCAAGATCAATGTGGGACCCACCAAGAGCGCTCTCATGATCACCTTCAGGGGCTCAGGGGCTGTCATGGCCCGCAAGCAGTTCTGGATTGAGGAGGAAGGGGGGGGTCGATTCCGCCGACTTGTAGGTTTCCCATGGGGCTTACTCTGGAGGCCGTGCACACGTACAAACATCTGGGAGGTATGCTTTCGGATAAACAAGACGTAGCCCCTGAGTTGGCCTACCGGGTGTCGTCTACGTCGTCGCCCCTGCAGGCACTCCGTCAGGTGGTCTTCCCCAAATAAGCAGCCCCAGTATCAACATAAGCTCCAGCTCACGGATGTGCTGATCATGTCCGGCAGGCTCTACAATGCGGCCACGTGGCCACAACCCTCTTTGGCGCAGTTTAACCGATATCGAGCTGGCATTGTGCGTATTTACCGCTCTGCCTTGGGCAGGCCAGCGTGGGATGATGGGGCGGACCCGGACTCCGCTATTCTTGCTGCTGCCCAACGACGTGACGTGCATATATTGTTGAGATGGCATCGTCTTCGGTACCTTAGTCGGCTGTATCGTTATGCTCCTGGGGCTCTCTTTGGGCTTATTCGGGCTACTTCGGAACCCAAGCACTCCTGGTTCAATATGATTATGGATTATGGATGATCTCCGATGGCTTCGTACGAGGGTGTCTAGGCTCAGGGATTTCCCCAGCCCCTTCTCGGAGTTTGCCGTCTGGGAGAAGGAGATTCTTGGACGGGGGCAACATTGGGCTAACCTAGTTCGGTCTGGGGTGGAGGCTCATATACGGTGGGCCTGCAGAATCGAGGACGCACGCCAGAGGACACCGAGTTTTTTCCAGCATGCTGCGCGGATTGGTGCGCCACCAGATCTTTCGCTGAGGCCGGCGCCTGCTCCTGTCATGCATTGCTGCCCGTTCTGTGCGCTCGCGTCTCCCGAGTGTGTTGCGGTGAAGCAGCATATCGCTCGTCTGCATTTTCAACAGAGAGCGGTGGCGGCAAGATATATTCCTAGCAGTACCTGTCCGATATGTTTGACTCGGTTCAGTTCGGTCGAGCTTAGTATTGAGATCATCTTGCTTATGGGAACCCCAACTGCTACATCTCGGCCCTCTCCTACTTGGCCCCAGAGGCCCCAGAAGTGCTTGAAGAAGTTCGGGCCCAAGAGGCCCTTGAGAGAAAGTCTGCTCGAAGCAAGGGCGCCATGCGTAGGGGGGCCTGGCCCCCTGCCTATCGGGCCCCTGGGCCTCGCAATATTCCTTTACTATCCAGTCTTCCTTATCGGAACGCTCGGCATGTTATCCGCTCCGTGGATTACCAGTTTGAGGAGGACCCCGAGCCCCTTTTCGAGGTGCAAGAAGAAGATCCCCGTCGCGAAGCCCCCCCCCCCCCCGAGGACGAACATCAGTTTGAACCTCTTGAGTATCAGGGCCCAGCTGCTGAGCAGCGTCCGAGGCCATTGCAGCATGCTGTACTTGCGTTATTGCATCTGTTCTCAGGAGCTAGACGACCAGGCGATGTCCAGGATGAGTTAGAACGTGTTCTGGTGTCGGGGCCAGTTACTATTATTTTTATTTCGTGTGATGTGGCGTGTGATGCAGTCAATGGAGACTTGACTCGATCCGACATTGTCGATGAGTGGGATCTGCTTCTGAGAACAGGCCGCGCCATTGGTTTGATAGGCGGCCCTCCCTGCGAGACATGGTCTGCAGCGAGGTGGCAGGAGCTCAGAGTTGCTGATCGGCATCGCCCTCCTGCTCCTCTTCGAACTTTGAAGCGCAGGTGGGGTCGACCTGATGTCAGTGTTCGCCAGCACCTACAGCTCTCCATTGGTTCACAGCTCTTACTTAGCCAGCATCGGCTAATGTTGACCTGCCTAGAGGTAGGCGCGTGTGCTTTGAAGGAACACCCAGATCAGGCCCACTGGGAACCATGGGCCCCCTCGCCCTGGCAATCGGCCACCAGTTGTGCGCTGAGTGCTGCTCCCCCTTCCAGAACCATTTCGTTTGACCGATGTATCTTTGGACAGGTGAGCAGAGCCCCGACTACGTTTCTTTGCATGCGGTTGGAATCCCTGGCCGAAGAAATACGGAGCATGGGGTTCGGGGGTCGTTGTCCCCATTCCCGCGCTGCCCATGCCACCTGGCCATCGATCCCCAAACAGGCAAGTGGCGCACTGCTCCCAAAAAAGGTACCCTCAGGACTTGCGCGCTGCAATGGCCAGAGCTGTTGCTAGATTTGTGGAAAAGGCATTTCAGATATCGGATCCAGATATGCTGGACTACAGTGATCTCCCCGGCGAGCTGAGCGTGTTTTTTTTTTCAGGCTCTTGATGTTTATGCTGCAGATACCGCGGAGGATCAGTCTGACATTGCGTTAGATTTTGCTGGATTTCAGAAGGGGCCCAGGGACACCCGTTTTGACCGTCCTCTGCCCCAGCAGCTCGCCCCCACTGAGAGCCCTCAGGAGCCCCCCACGGTGGACCCTGGGTGCGACGAGTGCCCCTACGTGGCCCCGCGGGAAGAGGAGGGGGATCCTTGGGCCGAGGAGGGTTTGTTGCGGGCGAGAGAGGCGGCTGGGGACCCTTGGGTTTCCCACCCCCCTCCACCTCCTCCCCCTCCTCCACCACCCGCCCGCGTGGAGCTCACGCCGGAGCTACGCCGCCAGATCCAGACAAGGCGGGACATGGCCCGCTACCGACGAGCAGTGCGACGTGCGCTTCCACCAGGAGGCCTTTTCTCTTCAGTGACGAGGTAGGGGTTCTCGTCCTTGTTTTTCTGTGATGCGTTGAATGATATTGCATAGTGCTTGGTTGTGTCATGCGTGTCATCCGTACAGGCTGCCCATGAGCCTTCATGAGAGTCCAGAGTCCACAGTCCTTTTTCTCCTCCTCCTCCTCCTCCTCCTCCTCCTCCTCTTCCTCCCCCTCCTTCTCCTCCTCCTCCTCCTCCCCCTCCTCCTTCTCCTTCTCCTCCTCCCATTCCTCCCACATCCACCTCATTTCTCGCCCCTTCTCATCCTCCTCCCCCCCTCGCGCCCTCCCGAGGCTTATTAGGCCCGACGGTCTCCGCAGCGGCGCGCGTGCCAGAACAGGGTCTCCGCTATGCACCCCGCCAGCCAGCCCGGCACGTCACCCACAGGGCCCGCCGACGTCCTACGGCTACAGCACCTCCGCGCCGCTCCCCGCGAGCACGGCAGGGACGAGCGCGAGCGAGCCGCAAGAGCAGGCCTGCTGGCCGCCTGGCCATATGCAGGGCGCCTCCGGCGGGCGCATCGCGGTGGACACAGGAGTTCGACCAAGAAACGAACGGCATAAACGTAAAGTTTCGGAGCACGGCGCGGATCTCTGGGACCTGCGCCGGGCCTCCCTGGCGGCGCCTCTGGCGCCGCCCCTTGCCGCTCCCCGCACGCCAGCGAGGGTGGCCCAGCGCCGACCCAAGAAATCCGCGCGCGGAGAGGCACATTGGAGGAGGAGGAGGATGAGGAGGAGGAGGAGGAGCAGGAGGAGGAGGAGGAGGGAGGGGGAGGAGGAGGAGGAGGAGGAGGAGGAGGAGGAGGAGGAGGAGGAATTAGGGGAGGAGGAAGGGGAGGAGGAGGAGGAGGAGGAGGAGGAGGAGGAGGAGGAGGAGGAAGACCAGGAGCAGGAGGAGCAGGAGGGGGAAGATACTTGACGGTGGGACATCATCCAATATTCTCGTGCTGTTCAAGAACGGGGACCTCCCATGGCCAAAATATTGCCGCCCGATTGCCGCACATCCTGTCTTGAGCCATCCATGCAGCGGGGTACTATTGAAGCGAATTAGCAAAATGCCGGGACAAACGGTGCACGCTGGAAAAGATGGTTTCAGGAAGGAACATGGGTGTTCTGACTGACCTCGCAGCTTACGCATGATCAGCGAAAACGCATCGAATGGGGAGAGACAGTCTTGATTGCGTCGCTGAACGTGGAGAAAGTTTGGAGAAAGTTTTCGACAAAGAGATTCACTTCGCCGTTTTTGCTGGTCTACGGAGTGCCCGGGTCAACAAAATTTCATCAGTGGAGAGCAGGGCTTGTATGCTGAGATCTGTTGAGCACCGAGCCTACGTCCAGCTTGACGCGTGTCTGCGGAGCGAGTGCTTCGAGATCTACGCGGTGCCATCCTCACTCGTCAACACAGTCCAGTCGCCATGGCTGGAGTGAAAGAGCAATAGAACCGGAAAGGAGAGTGAAAGAGCAATGGAACCGGAAAAGGAGATGGAGCTGGGTCGGTTTTTGACGTTCCCAGAGGCCGAAAATAGCGAAAAACCTCCGGTCGTGATTTTTCACAGCGCCCAGATCTGGGGGCTCGTCGTCGTCGCCGCCGGTCCTCCTCCCTCCTCTTCCCTCCGTGGCCAGTTTTCCGGTTCGGTCCGGTTCGGTCCGGCGTCGAAAAGTTCCGGTTCGTATCGGTTCGTATTGACAAAAACACCGGTTCGCGCGGGTTCGGTTCGGCCCGGTTCGGTTCGGCCGGCTCGGTTCGGTTCCGGAACCATCCTGTAACACCTTGGGCATATATCGTATTACGTACGTTATGTTAGCCGACCGCGCGACCTTGCTTGCCAAATCTAGGCAAGTTTTCGCTTCAATGCTCAAGTCGATCAACGCAGAGCTTGGGAACATTTGGACACATTCAGCGTGCAATGCGCCAGAAAGACACGCCTGTTGCAAGAGCCTCAAAGCAGTGGTTCTCACATTCCCACTTGTTGATGAGCGTGGAATTCGACAATCGCTTGAGAGTGGCGTGGGAGAAATTACACTCGCTCAAAGGCGTTTCAGTAAGGAAGGAAGCTTCCCCAGCTCGCAGACCCAAGCTCTTCGACGCAACAGTGACAAAGACAACGCTGTGGTGCTGTGAATCATGGAAACTCACGCTTGCTCAAAAATCGTGGAACCTTCGCAGCATTCAGAGGGCATGCTCAAGCGCATCGCGGGCCCTGGGCGGCACCAGACGAGGAGTGCGTTAATTGGTTTCAATGGGCTTCTCGCGCAGCAGAAGCGAAAACTAGGCAGGCAGAAGTGGATTGTTGGCTCCAGGAACACTTGCTATGCAAATGGGTTTGGGCCACCCGCCTGACAAACGTGGAGCGTTCGCGATGGGTCAGGCGGAGGACCATGTGGAGAGACAGTGCTTGGTGGCGCGAACAGGCCCAGGCATCTGAACGGGGCCCCATGAGGAGTGGACCACGCCGTGTTTCTCGGTGGGAGGATGATTTTTGCCTCTCTGCGGAGCTGGAAGGCTGGCCTTCTTGGCAGGAGCCCGCTCGCAATCGGGATCACCGGCAGGATTTAGAATAGGATGTTATCACTTTCTCTTGGCGCTAGATATTGTATGTCCTTCTCCTCCGCCTCCTCCCCCCCCTCTTCCCCCTCCCCCTCCTCCTCCTCCTCCTCCTCCTCCTCCTCCTCCTCCTCCCTTCTCCTCCCTCCCCCTCGTCCCGCCGAATCGTCGTTGCATTCTTGTTCTCCCACGCCGTGATAGACAGGTCCTTGTTCCAGGGCCAGCGCGCCTGGCGAAGTCTACCCCGCCGCGGCGGCGCCGATTCCTGCGGCGATGGCAGCTGCGCGCGCGTGCTTCTTCGTCGACGCAAGGCGAATGTCGCTACGCCATCGGCGTCGCCCCAACATGCTCATACTATATGTGCGTCGCCCCCCCAGGGGCGACGCTCGCGCCGAGAAATCTTGCAGTAGTCACGCACGTCGTGGCGGGCGTTTTCTGGCCACGCCGCTCGGGAAACGGCATACTACAAGATGGGCATACTACGTGTCCGGGTCGGACGCGCGCCTCCAAGGAGGACATATAGTATTAGTGTGTTCTTGTGCCTCCCATGCCAGCCCACCAGTCGGGCAGCTGTTCTCCAGCGGGTTCAAAACCACACAAGACCGACAACGCAAACGAGCGAGTTCCCTGGGTCCTCGTTCCGACCAGGGCCAGCGAAGATACTGAGCGATGCTGCGCAGAGGGTGCCCCCGAGATCGACGTCTCTGCGGGGGGCGGGGCTGGGTCCAGGGGCTACGGCCGGGAGCTTTTGCCGAGCGCGCCGCGGCGGCGGCCCCGGCGAGACGCTGCGCCGCGCAAGCGGGCGGACGGCGCGCCGCTCCGCCCCGCGGGGCAGGGCGCCAGGAACAGTTCGAGGGGCTCCGCCGCCGGGGGCTGCGGACCCGGGCCCGAGCCGGCAGCGCGGCGGGCCTGAGCCGGCAGCGCGACGCGCTGAGCCAGAGTTCCTGGCCGCGCCGCGCGGTGTTGGGCCTGTTGCGGGGCAGAGTGCCCCCCCCGGAGATCGACGCCTCGCCCTCTCGCAGCGGCGCGGGCGGCCTGCCCCGCGAGTCGCGGGTTCGGGCGGCGCCGCCGCGCAGCCGCCGCCCCCGGCGCAGACCGTCCGCGCGGCCGGCGACCCTTCGCGGCGCAGCGCTGCAGAGGGCGAGGCGGGCGCCGCGGGGCCCCGCCGATCGGCCTCGCCGATCGCGCCGCCGACGCGCGCGCGGCTGGCAGCGGCTGCCAGCGGCGATCTGCCAGCCCAGACGACGGGGGAGGAGAGGGCGCCCATGCCGACGCCCTAGCCCCTAGCCTCGCGTTCGCCTCTTTGGGCCTCCTTGGAGGCCCTGATCGTCGCCACCGCCGGATGCGTTGCAAGGTTCTGGCCAAGGTTACCATAGGTTTCCCCGGCGGCTGGGCCTGCGACGAGCGACCGGCGACGACCTCGACGCTTGGCAAGCAGCGAGCGCCGACGGCGAACGACGGTATACACGACGAACGACGAACGCCGACGGCTTCGGCGAACGACGAGCGCTATCGGCACCCTTTTTGTCTCCCCGCAGCCGGGGCGCGACGCCGATCCCGCGCTGCGAGAGGCGCGGCGGGGCGCGCGCTGAGGCCGGCCGACCGAGCCGAGGAGAGGCGCGGCGGCCGGTCGGCGGCCAGCGGCGGCGCCGCCCTGCGGTTGGCAGCCAGGCGTTGCCGAGCGATGGTCGCCACAGGGCAGGGCCTTGTTATTAAGTCGGGCCTGTCCCTCTACGGGAGGAATATTAAAAAATAGCCAAAACATAGTTTGGGGACGATTTTTTGAATTGTTGGGTCATTCTGGTGCATGTTTTGATTCTTTTCAATTTTTCGTTCAAAATCCCCCTGTAGGGGGACAGGCCCGACCTAACCTCACTGCGCCGATCCGAAAGTTCCCCCAATTTCGCCACCGCGCTCGCCGCGGCCATCTGGGGCGGCGCGCGCAGCATGAGACTCGCGGGGCCCGAGGGCGGACGGGGGCGATGTCGCGAGGGCAGAGTCAGCGCGCCGATGGGCAGCCCAGCACCCCGTTTGGCCGGAGGGGCCCAGTACAATTCAAGGGCAGAGCCTAACCCCCGCCCGGGGTCGCGAGATCGGGTTCCCCTTCCCAATTTCAAACGTTAAGTCCCAAAGGGTGTACTGACCCGAAAATGAGCAAACGGCATAGGACTTCCTCGAACAAAAGCCCTCGGGTTTGGTCATGCGACGACCCGGAAAGTTTACCTGCCGACCTGAAAGTGGCCAAATCCCAGAAAGGACTTGTGCCGCAACAAATTTTGGATCCAGTTCGAACGACCCGAATCTGCGCAAACCGCCTCAGACTCCTTGCAAAAACATCGTTATCGAGGTCTTCTGGCCCGCTCCGACGGAACCGAAAATGGGCAAACCGCTTAGAACTTCGCATCAAAAGGTTTCTCGGTTCCGGGCCTCGTCCGAAGGAGCCGCCGATTGGCGGGCCGTTTTGGATTTCCTGCGCAAGAAACGGTTTCCCGGGTGAGCCATTGTCAACGGGAACGCGCCCCGCGCGGGATCGGGGTTCGCACGGGGGCGCGGCTGCTCTCGCTTGTCCAGGGTGCGTGCAATTGCCGCGCCCTTCCAGCATAGCGTTTGCGATGCATTCGCGCGGCGCCGCGCCTCTCAAATCAAAATAAATTTTCGGAGCGCCGATGTATTATAGGGCAGGCGGGCGGAAGGGTTGATGGAACCCCCACCCGCGGGCGCGACTTACTGGGGGGCGAGAGGTCGGGGGCGGGGGCAGCGATGCTGACCTCGCGACCCGAAAAGGTTTCTTCTTCCCGCCCCATCCATCGCCCCCTGTAAATTCTCGCCCGCCGCCCTGACTCCACACGTTGGGTCCGCGCCGTGGCGAACCGGCAAGGGCCCGCCGCCGGCGTTCAACGTGGAAGGCCGCCGGCGATCCTGACTGCGCCGGCGCTGAACGGCCTGACGCTTCGGAAACGACCGACCGTTCGAGGGCGAGCGATCCCCGCGGTGCCGGGAACCCGCGCCGGGGCCGGCGCGACCCGAAGCTGCCGTGCCCGCCGCGCTTCTGTTGGCGCTCTGGCTTTGAAGTCGCGGCGGGCGCGCGCCCCGAGCGACGCGAGAAAGGCAGGGCTCAGGAGGGGAACAAGCGCACAGACACGGGAACCAACGATCCCCGGGGTGACGAGGGAAAGCACGGGAAGCGGGGGGAAGACGAAACCCCAGAAAATAACCAAGATCTGGGAAAAAAATTGGAATCCGGAGGTTTGTGTCTCTTGATTCGTTTGGCCCCTTTGGGGGCGGGGAGGCGCGGCGGCCCAGCGAGCGGCCAAGCGGGCGGGCGGGCCTCGAGCTGCAGCCCCGCTCTTCGCCCCTCCTCTTCCTCCCCCTCCTCCTCCTCCTCCTCCTCCTCTTTCTCCTCGCCAATCCTCCTCTTCCTCCTCCTCCTCCTCCTCTTCCTCCTCCTCCTCCTCCTCCTCCTAGGTGGCTCCCTGCGTGGCCCCCCCCTCCCCCCCGCAGCCATTTTGCCCGCGTGGGGCGCGGGGCCCGTGCAATAGGGGGCCCCCGGCCCCAGGCGCTGCCTGGCGCGACGCGGCTGCCGCGAGCCTGTGCTCGCGAGGCGGCCGCGCCCAGCAGTGGTCCCGGCGCGCGGCCCAGAGGCCAACCTCCTCCTCTCGCCACGGAGGGCGGCCCATTGCGGTCTCGTTCTCCAGCGTGGCACCGACGTCTCAGACGCATCCGTGCATCGGCACGCCGCCGCTTGCGGCTCGCTGCCGACCGCGACGCTCTCACGCGGCACCACGGCTCCAGGCCCCCTGCCACTGGCAAAGCAGGGCGCGGCCGCAGCCGTGGTCCCCAGGAGGGCCGTAGCACAACGGGCCCTGGCGCGCCTGCTGGCACATGGGCCTGCGCTGCTAGCCGCCAGCGCGGGTTTCGCACAAACTTTCAGCCGAACGAGCGCTGCTACATGTGCGGCAGGGACAAGCTCGGGCGACCTGATCCGTCTGGCGCCGAACCGCCCGGTGCCAAGCGGCGCGCCCAGTCGAGCAGCAGGCAGTCGCGCGGGGCCCCCGGCAGCGCCCCGCCCCAGGACGCCGAGAGCACCTCCACAGGAGGTCAAGATGAGCACGATGACGTTGCCCGTGCACGTAAGGCCCTTGCCGCTCTGCGCCGTCTGCAGCTTCCTGTGGATTCCGAGGTGGTGCTCTCAGCCAAAAAGCAGCTGGCAGGCGCAGAAGAACGAGAACGTGCTGCTCGGACCCCCGATGACATGCTTCGCCGTGCTTTGGACCGCCAAGCCTTTAAGCTTCGCGAGCACAACGACCTCAAGACGCAGGTCGACACGCTGCAGGAACAGCTCACAGCGAAGCAGATGGAGCTCACTACTGCCGCCGCGGAGTTGGCCGCCATTCAAGCAGAAGTCGCCGCGGCGCGTGCAGCCATCATGGCAACCTCACCTGGCGACTCAACGGTCGGCAGCCTGGAGGAGGCCATGGGCCGTCTGCAAGGTGCGGTCGCCGCGGCACCACGCGCCATGGCCGCTGGCAACCCAGACATGCTCCTCCAGTCGCTCAGCGCGCACCTTGTGGAGCTTCAGCGCGCCTTTCTATTCCATCGGCGTGCCGTCGTCCCTGGTGGCTCAGGCGCAGAGCCGCGCGCAGAGCCTCATGATGTTGCCCCTGTGCTCGGCGCGCCCATGGAAGTTGTCATGCCTCGTACTCCTGGCAGTATGCACTCAGGCGGCGCCCGCCCTTGGGACGCAGCCATCGATCAAGATTTGGAAGGCGCCGGCGCACACGGAGATGCTCGTGGCCAGCCTACCAGCACACCAGGTACGTGATCTAATGGCGGTCAGCTCCCACTTGAATGGCCTTGACAATGGATCTTTGGAGTCTATGTCTACGCCCTCACATATGCTAATGGCCCCGAGCGAGGACCCTGCAGTTTTGGCTCTTCAGGCGGATGGCGACTCCGTCGATTATCACGGCTTGCAGCGGCACTCGCTCGTGGACACTTTCCTCCTACATCATCCGACGGGCGCATCTCAGACTTTCCGTGCGCATCTCAACGCCTACGCCGAGCGGTGGAGTGCGGACGCGGTATCTTGGCAAGATGTGACCATGGCGCACGAGGACTGGACTTGGTGGTGTGTACCATACGCCGAGCTCATGATCAGGCTTATACTTCAGCTTCGGGAGATGGCGCCATCTGAGGCCGCCATACACGACATGGCCGCCGCCTACTGCGAGACCGCCTGGCGTGACGCTGCTGACCACAATGCACAGGTATTGTTGGCCCTCGCCACGCACTTGGCGAACCCTGACTCTTGGCATGCTGAGGCGAGGCAACTCCTCCTACAGCTGCGAGAGGCACGACTCCTGCTGGCCCAGGCCCAGCACATGGAAGAACAGGAGGGAGCGCATGCAGGTACAATGCTCATCGAAGCCCATCGCGCCTTCGGAGCCTCGATGGTCAATATCCTACACCAGCGCACCTTACTGGCAGGTGGCAGCACATTGGTTTCATCGGCAATGGCCGCACCAGAAGGGCCTCCACCACCACAAGACCTGGAGCACCCACCTTTTCCCGATACCGAGGATGACGTGCACCCTCCTGCCCCTGACGATGCCGCAGCACTCATGCAAGTTCGATGCAGTACTGCAAAGGCGGCAGAGGTCTCCCTCAGCCCTATGCGACGTCTTGCTGTTGAACGACACGTGCGAGACTCGAGCTACGTGGCGGTGAGATCGAGTAACAGCGAGGTCGTTCAGGGGAGCCACGCCCCTACCTCGGGCACGCATCCGTCCATGAGACATGTTGCTGCGGGGCTAAATCCGACGAGCGTGGCTGCCGACGGGCAGGCGGTTTCCCTTACCAGGTTGAAGCCGTGCGAGGTCTCCCCCACGCTTGCTCGAGTCACCCCCAGGGCCCTTGACGAAGGGGTGGTCGACGCCCCTGGGAGTGTCACTAGTGTCGCAGCAGGGTGTACACAGGATGCGGGCCATCACAGCGACATTCACTACGGCGCGAGGCATGTTGCTGCGAGGCTAACTCCGACGAGCGTGGCTGCCGACGGGCAGGCGGCTTCCCTCTCGAGGGTGAAGCTGTGTGAGGTTTCCCCCGCGCTCGCTCGAGTCACGCCCAGGGCCCTTGACAAAGGGGTGGTCGATGCCCCTGGGCGTGTCACTAGTGTCGCAGCAGGGTGCCTTCAGGCCGTGGCCCGTCACAACGACACTCACTACGTACAGTGCGAGGCATGTTGTTGCGGGGCTATCTCCGACGAGCGTGGCTGCCGACGGGCAGGCGGCTTCCCCCTTGGGGTTGAAGCTGCGTGAGTCTCCCACGCTCGCTCGAGTCACGCCCAGGGCCCTTGACGAAGGGGTGGTCGATGCCCCTGGGTGCGTCACTAGTGTCGCAGCAGGGTGCTCTCAGCACACGGGCCACCACAGCGGCATTCACGACGGCTCACGAACTGGTTCGATACAGTCCAATGTCGGGATCAATATTATTACGGCCCTACAGTCGACGGTACCGCTGACCTCGGCATCCACGAGACCACGTCGCGCACCTCGGGGCGCTCGCAGGAGGGACTTCAAGGTAGCCACCTTCAACGGCAGTGGTTGGCCGCAGATTCAGGACTACCTGGCCAACTGCAACGGCGCGCACCTCGCCTTCGCTCAGGAGTTGAAGCTGAGAAACGACCAGGTCAAGCGCGCCCAGGAGCGGTCCATCAACAATGGCTGGACACCATTCATTACAGAAGCTGTAACAGGCCCAGATGGCGGCCCTTGTGGGGGAGTTGGCATCTTTGTGCGCAAGGATGTTGGCGCAACTGTACTCGCCTCATGTGTCAGCAGTCACGTACTCGTGCCAGCACACGTGGTTGCGATCATGATCCAGGGGGGGTCTGAGGCATGGCTTTGTCGCTGCATCCGTGTATCTCGAACAAGGGCTCCGCCTGGCAGGACGCAATGCACAGATCCAAAAAGACCTCGGGGCCCTGCTGTCACACTACGGGCTCCCTTTTTCTCTTGGGTGGAGATTGGAACATGCCCCCTGCCATGCTCGACTGCTCGGAGTGGCCCGTGCGACTTCGGGCCCGCGTTGTGGGTACGTCCAACGGTGCATGTCAGGATCCTGCCACGGGGAATGTCTCGGATTTGGACTATTTCGTACCCAGCGATTGCTTGGCCAGTGTGTTGTCCCAGCCCTTGCGGGCATCGCAGTTTCCGCCGCGCAATCGCTACGTTTTGGAGGCCTCCCTGGGACCACAGGCTCGCGCACAAACTATTCGAGTGCTCCGAGGGCCCAAGCCTTTCCCACACCAGCCCACGGCATCCCTGCCCTGCGTAAGGACTTGGAGGATGTCGATGGCGAACCACAGTACACTGTCTTGCGTGGGGACCCTGGGCTATCTTGGGTGGAACTCATGAGGGACGACTCTCAACATCGGTTAGGACCTTGTGGCGACCACCCCACGCGTTTGGACAACATATGCACACACTTGTATCGTGGAGTGGAGGCGGAGTTGCTCCCTTATTTAGCTTGCCGCCTAATGGTTTAAGGCGCGCAGGGCGAGGAGCTGCGCCGAGGTACAAGCGCACCACGGCAGGGGGAGCCCTGGCGAGGCACCAGCCTGTTGCGTCCGCTGAGGCCCGTGCCCTACGCCTACTGCAGTTGCGCGTCAGCGATGTTCAGCTGGCCCAGGTGAGGCGACCTCACCAGGTCGCGCAGGCATGGGCACACCTCTACTCCTTCCTCGCTCAAGAAGGTAAGCAAGGCAGGGTGAGGAAGCACATCTCCCCTCCTGTCACAGCTGTACTTACATATCTGATACACACAGCCGCCCAGCAGCCTACCCTGCAGCACCACTTGCTCGGGCTAGCGTCGTCCTACCTCGGACGGACTGCTGCAGTCATCGAAAGAAGGATGGCTACGGCTAGGGCTCGCTCTTTCACAAAATGGATTCGACAGCACTTGAGGCAGCGATCAGGACCCATACACCGTTGGTCGAAACCCCGTGGTTGGACGATTTCACAGGTTGACACAGCCTTGGGACCATCCAGCACCTCTGAGGGCATATGTCTGGTCCAGCGACAGTCTTGGAAGGACGTGTGGGAAGGGTGTGACGGCGACCCCCCCCCCCTCGTCACCCAGAGCGTTCATGACGATGACGATGGTGACCTCATCGTCGAAATGCGCGGCCTATGTCAGGCTGGTCCACGTATGCCTCCCTTGAGCAGCGCAGCCCTTCGGCAAGCGGCACTGAGTTTCTCGGGACGCACGGCCCTTTGGCCAGATCAGTTCAGACCTCGACATTGGGCGTTGGCCTCCAACGGGGCCCTGGCTGTCTTGGGATACCTACTACATCTATGTGGGGCCTTTGGGGCGTGGCCCACGAGTACTAGACGCTTACACAACATTCTACTGGGCAAACCGACGGCCGACCTATTGCGTTGCTCCCATCCATCTACCGAGTATGGGCCCACGCCCGACTAGCTTGGGTCAGGGCGTGGGCGTCCCGACTAGGTCGCCAGTATCTTGCACTTGGCTCGCAGCGATCAACGACGGACGTTGCAGCTCGTGTGATGGTAACAGCAGAGGCAGGTGGGCATCTGCGACCAGAATCGCAGGCATCAGTGCATGCGATCGTTGATGTAGCAAAGTGCTTTGACAAAGTGCCGTGGCTGTGGCTGCTGCATGCGGGGATCCAGCAAGACTTTCCAGGGCCACTGCTCCTCCTCGCATTTAGGATATACATGTGCAGCCGACGTTTGGTATGGGACAATTGCTACTCGGATGTCGTGTATGCGCAGTGTGGTGTATTACCAGGATGCTCGATAGCCATGTTCGCGCTGCAGTGTATCATGCTTGCCCCCTTCGATCATCTCACACGCAGCACCATGGACATACCACGCAGCATCGACGTGTATGCGGACGGCATTACAGTGCATATGTTTGTGCTTGCACGTGTATCGTCTAGCAACCGCGTGCGTGTGTGGCCGTTTCCTGTCACAGGTTCGCCTAGAGGCCGCGCCGACGCGGATGGCCGGGGTGCGGGCTCTCGCGATCGGCGTGGTGGGTGACTTGGTGCGCCAGGCGGGCCTGGCGGCTGTGCTCTGGGCGGGGCGCTCTCCGCCGTGCCCGCCGTGCCCTGCGTGCCCTGGCTGCCCTCCCTGCCCAGGCGCGCACGACCCTGGGCCTGGCTGGCGCCTGCAGCCCGAGGAGGTGGCGAGCACGTCGCCCGACGCAGACACCTACGTGGAGGACTACAGGGCGGCGAGCAGCGACGTGGTCGCCTTCCGCAGGGAGGCTAACTGCTGGCCGCCCCCCGCCTGGCTCCCGCACGGACAGAGCCACCGCTTCCGCGCGGGGCCGACGCCTGCACAGCCGGTGCAGTGGCGCGGCGAGGCGGATGCCGCAGCGCGGGCCCCCCAGGCGGCGCGGGCGGCGACTCGCGGGCTCGCGGCGCTGGCGCCCGGTGCCCGAGCGCGGCTGCCGATGCCGCCCGCAGGAGACGCCGGAGCAACGGCAGCAGGCGGAGCTACGCCCGCTGGGGCTGGCGCCCTGATGGCGACGGCCCTGGTGCCGGCAGCGGCGACGCTGGCGGCTGGAGGGGCCGCTGGAGACGCGGGCGCGCTGATGGCGGGGGCAGGAGCGGCGGCGGCGTTTCACCACTGGGCCAGCGTGGAGATGCACGCTGGACTGTCGCGCGGAGACGTGGAGGCGCTGAGCGGCAGTGGGATCGTCCAGGGGGAATGTGCGCTGATAGAGTACCCCGTCGGCGGAGACGCCTGGACCTGCCTGGCCTTGGAGGCGGTGACTGGCGCGGACGAGTGCAAGGGGAAGGAGGCCGCCACGGGCACGAGGCCGATGGAAGTGACCTGCTCGGCGGGCGGCCGCCGCAGGTGGCTCTGGCGTTACGGCGTGGAGAGGCTGAAAGAGGAGACCTTCCCGGACTTCCCCGTGCCAGGCCCACGCACGAAGAAGTGGGCGGCCGAGTTTTTGAACAACAAGATGGGGGCCCGCGAGCATCACATATGGAGGGTGAACGACTCGCGGCTCTACAATGACATGGGGGAAGTGTAGGTGCATGAGCTCATCATGCGGGTGCTGGAGCTGCTGTTGGCGTACCACGGCGTGGACATCACCATTCTCGCCTGGGCCGAGGTGCTGATCCCCACAGCTCAGATGATAGAGTACTCGTGCTCGGAGGCAGGCCCAGCTGGCCTCGGAGTCACTGACGACAGCGAGGGCGGTGGCAACGCCAAGAAGAACAAGGGGCGCAAGGGGGGCCGTTCCACGGGGATCTACGACGAGGCGTCGGTCTTCCTGGGGGCGCACAAGGAGTTCGGGGACCTGCTTCTGGACCCACGGCTCCTCGACTACGTGGCGAAGGAGGTGGAGAGGGAAGCTCAGGTCATGAAGCAGGTGCGAGAGGCGCGCGGGGAGGGGATCCTCGCGCGCAGGGCCGATGCCTGAGGACCTCCCGCGGCGGTCTGCCCCCTGGGCCGCCGTGGAGGGAAGGAGGGGGGCAGTGCCTGGAGTGGGCTGGGGCGCTGGCAGTTCTGGAGGACAGCCCACTGCTGATTGGCGGGTGCCACGTGATGGTCGGCAGCGCGACTTGCTGCCGCTCCCTCGGCTTCGTGAGGGGACCGCCGGTGCACTGAGTTTTGCTTCGCATGCTGGAGCCCGACCTTGTCGAGCAGTACGGCGACGTGCAGAACGACGGGGTCACGAAGACTACTGGACGAACTGCATGGTCGACACGCTGAACGAGATGGCGGGCGGTCCTGTGCCTTCGGGCGCTGGGCCAGAGGTTCCCTCGGCGGGCCAGGCGCGCTGTCTTGAGCGCCTGCGCTCCGCCGCGCGGGCTGTGGGACCTCCTCCTGATGGCATGAGCGGCGAGGGGGCCCTGAGTGAGCTCCTCGCCAAACGAGGGCATGGCGGGGAGCCCGCCACCCTCGCGCCCCTCGAGCTTGACCTCCTCTCCGTGCCTCCGGAGGGCCACAGGCCGCGCGGCCTTGAAGAGGTTGCAGGAGATGTTGGCGTGCGCATCGCCGAGGGGCTCAAGAGCAAGATCCTGCCCAAAGAGGAGGCAGGGAGGAAACGTGAGGAGTGTGGCGTAAAACGTTGCTACAGCGATCCTCTGCTGCGAGACCGACGGTACTACGCGCGCCTGGTGAGGCACCTCGCCAGCAGGGGACTCATCGAGTTCAAGCGGACCTGCACTGAGCAGGTCGGCATCTTCTCTGTATGGAAGAAAAGTGGCAAGGTTCGGCTCATCATAGACTGCCGACTGTCCAACACGCACTTTGACGAGCCCGACGACGTGAACCTGGCCACTGGCGCGACCATGGGCTCCATCGAGGTGGACTCGGCCGCTCCGGTAGCGCTGGGGCAGGTGGACATCGCGGACGCCTTCTATGCGCTGGCACTGCCGTCGGATCTGACTCGTTTCTTCGGCCTGAAATCTCTGACGGCCGGAGAAGCGGGGATCTCGCACTGCAGCGGACAGCCTGTCGGCGTCAACGATGTGGTCGTGCCGTGCTTCGCGGCGGTGCCGATGGGCTGGTCGTTGGCGCTGGGCGTGTGCCAGGGCGTGCACGAGGAGATCGTGCGACAGGTGCCGGGGCTGCCTGACTCGCAGCGGATGGCCGACGGCCGACCGCCGCCGCCACTTGCGCCGGTCAGCCACACGCTGTACGTCGACAACTTTGCGGCGTTCTCGCAGGACTTTGCGAAGGCGGAGGCTGCCGCAGTCGCCGTGGACGCAGGCATGAAGGCGGTGGGGCTACCGACGCATGGCGTGGAGACCAGCGTGGGAGTCGTCTGCTTGGGTTGGCACTTTGACGAGGAGGAGGCGATCGTCGCGCTCAACCCCGTCAGAGTTTGGCGCCTACGACTCGGAGTTCAAGAACTGCTTCGACGACCCCGTGTCTACGGCTGGCAGGTCGAGGTCGTGGTGGGGCACTTTACCTTCGCTGCTTTGATGCGGAGGGAGATGATGTCCTGCTTCGGGGCGGTGTACGGCTTCATCCATGCTCATCGTGACGATCGGGCGGCGCTCTGGCCAGCGGCGCGCCGGGAGCTGTGGTGGGCTGTGAGCCTGCTACTGCTGGTGCGGCGCGACCTGGCCGCGGAGTGGGGTGCGACGGTGATGGCGTCGGACGCCTCGCCTTGGGGCCGCGGCGTGGTCGAGGGCGAGAGGGCCGAGGCGCTGGTTCGGCGCGCCGGACGCGTGAACGAGAGGTGGCGCTTGAGCAAGCACGGTGAGCTCAGCGCACAGGCTCGGCTCCACGCTCGCTGCCGTCCCGAAGGAGAACACCTGACGGATATAACCCAGGAGTCGCAGGTCGAGGGGCCGTCGTCCGAGTCTGACTTCGACGAGGTGCCCGCCGAGCTGATGAAGGGCCCCTGGCGCACGGTCAGCGCCGCCCGCTGGCGGCAGGGAATCCATGCCCATGCTTGAGGCGCGGAGCGTCCTGTGGGCGCTGAAACATCAACTCCGTCGGCTGCACAATCATGGTCGCCGTCTCCTCTTCATCGTCGATGCGATGTCGGTGGCACTGATGATGAGCAAGGGGAGGTCGTCGGTCAAGGGGATGAACCGCGTGCGCAGGCAGGTGGGGGCCAACTGCCTGGCGCCAGGAGTGTCAGCCTCAGTTCGATGGGTGATGTCAGAGGATAATCCCGCGGACGAGCCTTCCCGCCTTTTTCAGCCTCCTGGACCCGAGCTTCATCAGGCTTTCATCGGGGTCCGCCCCGCTGCGCCCAGTCGCGGCGATGCTGTCGCGGAGCCGCGCGGGGTGCCGCAGCGCAGGCAGCCGGGCAGCAGCCGCGACGGGCTTGCTGCCCCGTGCCAGAGCCGCGGAGAAGCTGTACGAGAAGATGATGGCGGATTTTCTGGCCTGGGCTGCTGTTCACCGGCTGCCGCTGGAGACGCTGGCCGAGAAGGAGGAAGCTCTGGTGAAGAGGGGCGACGCGATGTATTTCGAGGGGGCCACGGCGGGGGACCCCAGCAAGCTGAGGGCCGCCGCAGCCTTCTACTGGCAGCTGGGGCGGGCCGGGGCGGAGCTGAAGAGGGCCACCCGGGCCCAGGTGGGGTTCAACAAGGTGGCCCCTGCCGCGTCGAGGTTGCCGCTGCCGCTCGTCATCATGCACATGATCTTGAATGCCATGCTCTACCTGGGGAGCCTGTGGGAGCTGCGCGTGTGCATCGCCCTGATGTGCGCTGTACCTGAGGCCCGTGGACGTGATCAAGAGGCGGCCGGAGGATCTGGTGGTGCCGCTCGCAGGCGGCGGTGCGGGGCGCGCGCGCTGGAGCGTGGCGCTCCACCCCGCGGAGGGGATGCAGCCATCGAAGGCGAAGCTGTACGACGAGGCGCTGGTGCTGGACAACTCGGAGTACTTCGACTTGGTGCCCGGGCTGCAGGTGCTTCGGCGGGGCGCGGGGCCGCGCCTCTTCCCCTTCGAGTGCACGGAGCTGGCGAGGCTCTTCGGCGCGGCGTTGAAGCTGCTCAACTTGGAGGCGATCGGCATCAACCACCTGTACCAGTGCCGCCACGGGGGCGCCTCGCACGCGATCGCCGGCGGCCAGAGGGATCTGCAGGGCGCGCTGCGTCGCGGGCGCTGGGCGAGCGTGAAGTCACTCCGCCGTTGCGAGAAGGGCGGCAGACTCAACCAGGTGCTGGCTCGGCTCTCCAGGGTGGCGCTCGAGCACGCCAAGGCCTGCCGCAACCGAGCTGGACAGCTCCTCGCCAGGACGCGCTCGGCGCTGCCGCCCGTGCCCCACGGGGCCAGGTGGCCCTTGAGCTCTTCAGCGGCACGGGGCGCTGGGCGCAGGCCTGGCGGCGCGAAGCGGGGCTCAAAGACGCCCCGGTCTTCGAATGGGACCTGATCCACGGAGAAGAGTACGATTTGACCCGCCCAAGCAACCAGAAGCTGATCAGGGGGTGGCTGCGCAGCGGCCTCGTCTGCGCAGTGTGGATGGGCACGCTGTGTTCTTCCTGGTCCATGGCGCGGAGGGGCGGCACGACAGGACCGCCCCCGCTGCGCAGCAAGGACTGTATCATGGGGCTTCCTGACCTCTCGCCTTTGGATGCACGGAAGGTTGCCATAGGAAATGATATCATGCGTTTTTGTGCCAGTGTGTTGCAATTATGCATGCGTCTTCGCATCCCAGTGGTACTCGAGAATCCGCACTCGTCTCGTGCGTGGTCGGCGCCCCCCATCGCACGTATTTTGAATCATGCCAATGCCAGACAGACCGTCGTAGATTTTTGCCTCTACGGGGTCCCGTGGAGGAAGAGAACCAGGCTGCTATCCTTGTGGGTCGATCTCTCCTCGCTTCGTGGACTGTGCTCGTCGTCCAAAGGGATTTGCACGCGCACAAATCGCCCACATGTAGCGTTGACAGGAAAATGCAGAACATCAGAGAATGAGCCCCTGCAGTTTATGACTCAGATAGCTGAACCATACCCGAGACCTCTGTGTAGGGCCATTGTGAAATGCTTTCGACAGGCCCTCGCTTTTAATGTTTGTCAAGGTTTCTTCCGATGGATTTTGAACGCTGGATAGTTATGATCGACGGCCCAAAGGGGCCAGTTGAACTCTTTGGGATTCGTTGTTTTGGGGCAGGATCGGCAAAGCCGCGATCGCTAGCGCTGGTTGCCTCTGTTCGAGTGGCCACGCTCGCCCGCTGCTCCCGACGCCGGCTCGCTCAGTCAGAAACAATCTCTTCTGGCCCCAGCGGCGGGAGCGGGAAGATGTTTGTGCTTGCGCGTGTATCGTCTAGCAACCGCGTGCGTGTGTGGCCGTTTCCTGTCACAGGTTCGCCTCCCTTCTCTCCCTCCCTGGCTCAGCCCTGTTTCCAGGGGCAGGATCGGCAAAACCGCGATCGCTCGCGCTGGTTGCCTCTGTTCGAGTGGCCACGCTCGCCCGCTGCTCCCGACGCCGGCTCGCCCAGTCAGAAACAATCTCTTCTGGCCCCAGCGGCGGGAGCGGGAAGATATATATATATATATATATATATATATATATATATATGGCGTACTACGACACATCGGTTCATGGCCCCAGCGTGTTCTACGGCTTTTGATGCAAATACTTAAGGCCCTAGGGCTCCCTCCAGCTGCCCACAAGATGAGGCTCACTAGCTCCATCCCTGCGTTGGGAAAACATGTGGCCTACCAATTGCGGGATCTTGGGTACGTCTACGTGGAGGCATTGGAGGTTCTTGGGATTGAGGTCTCGGGACGCCAAGTACGCTACAGTAGGCTTCGACAACGTGTGACGGGGTATGGCCAGTCGTCGACCGCGCTTTATCTCTCTGCACAGAGCTGGTCCTCTCCTCAGTCGTTTCCACAAGCAGGCTCTCCCACCAGCCTTGACCTATGGGCTAGGTGTGCACGGAGCCCCCCCCACGACTTGTAGAACAAATGCGGCAGGCGCAGCGAGGTGTGTGGCACGCCCCAGGCTCCAGCACATCGTGTTGGATTACATCATGCCTCCAGGGATTTATTTTCACTGATCCCCAGGTGGAGGCTTGGGCCGCGCCGCTGTACCAGTGGCCCCTCCTGTTTCGCGATCCGCAGGTGCCCCATTGTGTCTTGCAGTCAGCATGGCTTCGCCAGATCCAGAAGATCTATCACTCTCCCCACCCATGGCGGCACGTGTCGGGTCCCGCTGGTGCCACAGTGCTTGCACTGCGAGAGCTCGGTTGGGCCACTATCAGCAGCACCGTTTGGAGGACGGACCTAGGGATTCGGATCAACGTTCGTGATGAGGCGCCGTCCACCATCCGTCAGCTTGCTAGAAATGCTGGAGTGCGACGACTCTGGGAAAAGTGGGCCCGACGGCCACCTCTCCCAGGACACGGCGCCATCCCTCGGGAGCCTATTGGATATTGGATCGAACCAATATTGCAGATCCTATCCAAGGTTGAACTACACGAAGGCGACGACTCAGGGAATGAGGACGAGCTTGGTGATCCCGATCATGAGGACGATGCATGCCCGACCCCGCCCCCTGTTGGACCCAACCAATTTGCTGACAAGTGGAAGCCCTCCCTCAAAGAAGCAGGCCTTCTACGTGCGTATCTGGGAGGCGGTCTTTGGAGCCCATCAAGGCTTGCGAAGTGTGGATACAGGGGCACAGACACATGCCCTCGGTGCACGGCGGCATCATGTGATTTGTATCATATTGTGCACGAGTGTCCAGCACTACATACACAGCGTCAGCTACACATGTCTTACATTCGCACGGAGGGATTCCCTAGGAAAGTGCGTGACTCTATGTTATGGTCGGCAGGACTCGTCTCTCGCTCATGCTTCCCACCGCTACCACCACGGGACAGCACTGGGCACTGGCACACCCAATATGGCGACCCGCAAGGTATCACAGGAAACGTGTACACGGATGGTGCGTGTCAGCGTATGTGGTACTGGCCTGAGGCCACACGTGCAGGCTGGGGTTTCTGTCAGTTGAGTGAGCCGCCTCCAGGGGTAGATATAATTGTTTTTGGGGCTCTCCCAGGCCCCATACAGTCCTCGCCCAGGGCCGAGCTTTTCGCTTTCCTGCAGGTCCTCCAGGTTTGCCTCCCCCCCGTTTGTGTGCACACCGACTTCAAAGGCCTGGTTGACGGCCTCGCCCTTGGAGCCCGATGGCGCTGCTCGCCTCGGCGTTTAAACGTCGACCTTTGGGAACGCATATGGGCCAAGATTTCTGACCTGGGCGAGGTGGGGTCTGATGTGCGAGTTACCCTAGTGAAAGGACACCAGCAGGGCCAGAGCACCGATGCCCGAGGCAACCGGTGGGCCGACCTTGCTGCGCGCAAGTGCAGAGACCTCCACTCCATCCCCCGAACTCAGGTCGAAGCTGTGAAGCTTGGCCACCAACATTACACTCGCATCCTGCGATGGAGTACTACTGCCCTGGGGCTTTTCTTTGGCGAACAGCGGGTTGATACTCGGCCCCGCAAGAAAGCCTGTCGGCGCCCTCGGCGAGCCACGGCCCCTCTGGAGCCCAAGGAGGATTCGGCTCATTTGCGCCATGTTTTCACCCAGGTTCCCCAATCGCAGCATTTGGAGATGCGAGTTTTGTAGGAAGGGCTCGAAGCTAGAAAGGACCCGTCGTCGTCTCTCTGTGCTTGCCTGCCCTGCTCGTTTGCGTGCTACTGCCGCCATCCCTCGGCGCCCCTCCACTGTCACTCCTCCTGGTCACGCTGCGCGCGCCCAGGCTGACAATGAAGGGCAGATGCCGACGAATGAGGGCAGCAGTTTCGGTGCTGCGGTGCGATCTCGCCCCCCCTCGGACTCGCTTCGCTCGGCGCGCCCTCGGACGGAGTCCCCCGCGCGTGGCCGGGAGAATGTCCAAGGAGAGGCGGATCCCCCCCATCCCTCCTCGGGCCTGGGTAGCCCTTCCTCGCCTCGCCCAAGCAGCCCATCCCCTGGCTTTGAACGACACGTCAGGCCACGCGTGGGCTTCGAGCCCGTCGCTGTTGCCTGGGATGGAGCTGCGAGTGCCCAGGCTGATGCCGCTGCCTGGATTCTTTCTTTCCCAGAGCCCTCGCTGGCCGACACGACAGTACCGGCCGAGCCTATGCCTGGAGCGGGCCCCGTTCCTGCCGCGGCCGCTCGCGGCCACAGGCTCTGGGTTTCCTCGGGTCATGTTTGCCTGTGCGTTTCCTGTGGGGCTTTCACGACGGGCGCGGCTGGTCACCTCCTAATTGAATGCCCGTCGGGGAGCACGCACCGTCTGTCAGAACGGGCGGTGCGTAACCGACGCCTCTTCATGCAGGGCTTTCATCCTGCGGACGAAGGAACGGAGGGCTCACGTCGAGTTCCCGCACATCGTCCGCTACTCCTTTCAGACCCTGAGACTCACTGGGTCAGGCTCCACGGGAGCCCACCTCTTCACCCAGGTAGCGGGACTTAATCTCCCGTCTCTTTTGTCTGTGTGGCTGGTACCCGAGATCCTTTTGGTGGGGTCCCAGCCTCTTCGCAGGCCAGCCAGGCTGCCAGCAGCTTGGCGCCCTTGGTGGGCGCTCGTGCTCAGCGCGACGCTTCCCTCGGCAGTGCCGTATCCTCCTCCTCGCTCCTCCTCCTCCTCCTCCTCCTCCTCCTCCTCCTCCTCCTCCTCCTCCTCCTCCTTCTCCTCCTCGTCAAACATCCTCCTCCTCCTTCTCCTCCTCCTCCTCGTCCTCCTCCTCCTCCTCTTCCTCCTCCTCCTCCTCCTCCCCGGTTCGATCACCACGGGTCGGGGGGGCCACAGGTAACCCCCAAAAACATTCGCGCTTTTCAAGGTAACCTTCGCCCTGGCGAGTCTTGGGCCTCTGGCGCACGGGTGATCTTACGCAGGTGCGCGCAATAATGCGGGGCCACCCGAGCTGGGCGGCAGCCGCCCAGCTCTCGCAGCCGAGCCCGACGCGGCAGCGCGCGGCGCCCGCGCTGCGACAGCCGCGGAAGGCGGGCCGCGTTGCCGCTGCCAGGCCGGTCTTCCCGCGGCCGCCACATGCGAAGCAGGGTCCCTGAGGTCCTTCATGATCACCGGCATTCTGGATGCCGAGAAATCGCCCCTGGGAGCCCTCTTGGACTTCTGCTGGTCCAGAACAGCTCGGACTCGAAGACGTTGGCATCGGCGGCTGGCTGGCACCACCAGCGCCAGGCGACGCTCAAGGTTCAGGGGTCTCAGATTGGGCAAGGCGCCCTCGAGGGCGCGAGGTTATTCGCGCTTCGCGCTTCGGCTCCGATTCCTCCTCATCCTCTCCTTCCCCCCTGGGAGGCGGCGCGAGAGCGCGAAGATCTTCGCACTTCGCGCTCCGCGCAGCGCGAAACGCGAAGTTGGGAGCCCTTGTCGGGTGCCCTTCCATGTCGAGATGCCCTCGGCTGCATCACGCTGATGGACAGCGGGGGGGGGATCGATTCATGAGGGATTTAGAGTGCATGCTTGATTCAGAAGGAGCAGAGGCCACCTCCACGTAGAGGAGGAGGAGGAGGAGGAGGAAGAGGAGGAGGAGGAGGAGGAGGAGGACGAGGAGGAGGAGGAGGAGGAGGAGGAGGAGGAGGAGGAGGAGGAGGAGGAGCGAGGAGAGGAGGAGGAGGAGCGGAGGAGGAGGAGGAGGAGGAGGAGGAGGAGGAGGGGCCCCGAGATCCTGGCGCGGCAGTTCTGCCCGCGCCGGGCGCCGCCGCTCCAACCTCGGGCCGGGAGGCCCTCGCCGCTCGGCCTGGCTCGAGAGAGGCCGCGGGGAGGTGAGCTCCGGGGCTCCGGCCGCGATTTCTGCGGTGCTGCACTTTCTCTCCGCAGCGGCGCTCCTCCTCCTCCTCCTCCTCCGCCTCCTCCTCCGCCTCCTCCTCCTCCTCCTCCTCCTCGCTCCTCGCTCCTCCTCTCCCTCCTCCTACCCCTCCTCCTCCTCCTCCTCCTCCTCCTCCTCCTCCTCCTCGGGCCTCAGGCCCGGCATCGTTCGGACGTGTGCATCTTATCTCTCGGCGAGGACCATCGAGGAGCATCCTTGATCATTCGGCGAAAAAGCCACGCGCGAAACCGAAAAAAGCACAGGGAATGGACGTCCGAGCGATGGCCAGCAGGGGTGTCGGCACCTTCCCGCCCCCTTGCCAGCACCGAGCCAGCCGAGACAGGGAGGGGCCACGGACACCGAGCCGCCTCGTCGGCCTCACGAGCCTGCCTCCGAGCAGGCGCTGGCCGGTGCGCGCGGCACTCGCGCCGTGGAGGGCTTGCGCGCCAAGCGAACTCCTCCTCCTCCTCCTCCTCCTCCTCCGCCTCCTCCTCCTCCTCCTCCTCCTCCTCCTCCTCCACCTCCTACTCCTCCTAATCCTCCTCCTCCTCCTCCTCCTCCTCCTCCACGACGTTGGTGACCCCTCCCTCTCCACAGCACTTCCGGGTGCTCCGTGGCGGCACACGTCGCCGCGCCGTTCCGACGCGCGGCATTCCGCTTTTTGAGAGATCGCCGCGGCCACTGGGGCAGGCCCCACCTCGGAAGCGGTGGGTTTGCCGTGGGGTTTGCCGCGGTGTCGGCGTCGTCTGCATTGGGCGTGCTCAGAACACACGGCGCGGCGGTTCATGTCTTTGTGATCGTTGCGACCAGTAAGCTTGTGATGTCCCAACCTACTTTAGCCTTGATCACCAGAAAGAATTTCGAGCACAAAGAAAGTACCGAAACGTGAGGGTTGTCACATGTCGGGCCCCGGGAGGCGATACTCCTTCGACACTGTTTCCATATTCTTCTGGGTGCTGGACATAATTTCTGGAATGTGGTCATTCTGTACGACGGGAGCAACATAAAGATAAGCGCCTCCCCGCCGTACGGAGCAGTCCCATACCCGCAACAGTCTGCCCCCCTCTCCTGGGCACCGAGCCCCTCGAGGCCCCGAGGGAGGGCCGGGGTCCTACGGGATGGGGCCCGCTACGCTGGGCCTGCTCAGCAGAGGGCGCAGATCGAGCCGTGGACCACGTCTCACACGGGGGGGTGCCATGAGCCCAGAGACCAGTCATTGGGCTATCAGTCGGCGGCGAGCGGAAGTGAAGAGGAGAAGGCCCTCTCGGAAGGCGGCAGGGCTGCTCGGAAGCCCTCTTGCCTTTGAGAAGTTTGATGTGTCTTCGGGGAAGGCTAAGAAAATTTCTCAGAAGGCCGGAGGCCTTCCGAGCCTTCATAGAAGGCCCGCCCTTTCTCACTTCCCCCCGGGATTCGCCGCCAAGTCAGGCCATCAGGCCCCGGGGGCCACCCTCCTTCTCCTCGTCCTCCTCCTCCTCCTCCTCCTCCTCATCCTCCTCATCCTTCTCCACCTCTGCCCTGAAGGTGGGGGCCTGGAATCTGTTCTCATGGCGTCAGTGCCACACCACTCGGGGCACACCGTCAGAGTCGACTGCATGCGGCGACTGGGGGCAGCTCAACCGGCTCGCACCTTTTGGAACCAGCCGCGTGGCATTTTGCCCGTGGCAGCGGCACTGGCTATTTTTCGTGACCTGGAGATGAGTACCAGGCATGGGGAAGTGTGCATTTGGTTGAGGGCTGGAAGTCCCATGGTGGCTTTGCGCCCGCTCGCCCTGGGAACAGACCCAGGTGCGCATGCCAGCTGATTGGGCAGGGGTTGATAGTCGGGACGTGCCTCGCAATGGCGGAGTGAATTGACTGTACGCACTGCGCCCTCTCGGCTGGAGGCGAGTCGCTGGGCGGCGAGGCAGCTGAGCGGCTGGCGATCCCCTGTTCGTCGGCGCGCGCGCCTTCGGGCCCGCGTCGTCCCGTAAGAGGGTGAGGCCATGGGTGCTGGGTGCCTGCCATTGCGGCCCGCCTGCGCGCGGTGTGCACCGCGAACTTCCTGGATCCATGACCCTATGACTCCTCCGCCTCCTCCGCCTCCTCCTCCGC
>CAUYUJ010004941.1:0-17500 GCA_963575745.1 Prorocentrum cordatum | reverse complement strand
TCTTCTCTGTTCGTACAGTCGGATGTCGCAGCATGGCATAGCATTACATGGCATAGCATGGTGCCGAAGTCGAAGACCAACGCGTAGCATGACATAGCATGGCGTGGCGACGCCCCAAAGTGGGGGGGTCTGCGGCCCCAGAAGTCAACGAAGCGGCACCGAATGTGCAATCACTTCCGATGTTTTTGTTTTTTTCGGGTGGCCATTTTTTTTGTTTTTTATATTTTGGGGCCTATTTGGAAGGACCGAGAACCATGCCGTGGCATGGCACTGGAAATCGTGACGCCAGCGTTGCCGCGGAAGCACGATTCGGAACGAGCGGAAGCGCGGAAATGAGTCCAGCGCTGCAGCGGGAGCACGATTTGGAACGAGCTGAAGCGCGGAAGTGAGTCCAGCGCTGCAGCGGAAGCACGATTCGGAACGAGCGGGAACCCGAAAAAGAGGCCAGCGCATCAGCGGGAGCAACATTTTGAACAACAGCCCAAGCGAAAACCCAACTCCCGGGAATCCTGTGCGCAAGAAAACAGGACGCAGAGGGGGGCCGGATATCTTCAGGGAGGGAGGAGAGTATTATTCATATTGTGTAATAGAAGATGGGGGAGGGAGTTAGCCAATAAAACAGTAAGGCAGTTGATGCTGCGCCCATGTGCTAGCCTGGCCGCGGGAGGAAGACCAATCAAACAGGAAATTCATGCCTGTTTTTCGTTTCTGGGGGACATACCCAGCTTGTTCAAGGCCTCCAATATTTTGGGAGTGGGGCCAGCAGGGGGGCAGAGCATCGGGGACTTCTAATCACGCACGCTCGCGACACCAGACGAGCCGCACTCTTTTCACAGCGGGCCCCGCTTCAGAACTCGACCGCAGGGCCGGCGGGCCTGGTTGGCACAGCGGGGCAAGAACGGAGACACGACGCGGCCCAGAAGCTGGGCAGGCCAGCCCCACCCTCGTCCCGTCGAACGGGTCCCACCACCTCCTCCGGGCCCGCACAGGCGAGCAGAACGGGAGCCTTCTCCGTGGCTCTGCCTGGCCTGAGTCTTGCGCAGCCGCCTCCGGCGGCGGGAGGGCATGCCCTCGGGTCGCTCGTGAGCTGCAGCGCCGTCGGGAACGCAGTTCTGGGCGTCCGCTGGCGGGGGGGGGAGGGCAGCGGCGGCGAGCGCGCGGCCGCCGAGCGGCGGGGATGGATGGCGGGGATGCGCGGGGGGAGCATGACGAAGAGGAAGAGGAACAGGAGGAGGAGGAGGAGGAGGAGGAGGAGGAGGGAGGAGGGAGGAGAGGAGGAGGAGAGGAGGAGGAGGAGGAGGAGGGAGGAGGAGGAGGAGGAGGAGGAGGCGGAGGCGGAGGAGGAGGAAAAGGAGGAAAAAAAGGAGGAGAGGAGGCGGAGGAGGAGGAGGCGGCGGCGACGAGAGGAGGAGGAGGAGGAGGCGGAGGAGAAGGAGGAGGAGGGGAGGAGGAGGAGGAAAAGGAGGAGGAGGAGGAGGCGGAGGAGGAGGAGGAGAGAAGGAGGCGGAGGAGGAGGAGGAGGAGGAGGAGGAGGAGGAAAAAACGGAGGAGGCGGAGGAGGTCGCGTTAGAAACTCGGGCGCCGGTCCTCTCCGAGACAACCGCTCCTCGCGCACAGGACGCCGAAATGGAGCCTTCAGGGCATCAGGGCCGTGCCCAATGATCGAGCATGCGCCGCACGCGCGTGCCGAGGGAGCGGGGCAGGCCGCGCGCGCGTCCGCGCGCTCGCGCTCCCGATGCCCGTGCCCGTGCGCACGCTCGCACGCTCGCGCGGGCAAGCGAGAAGGGCGCACGCGTCGCTGCGTAGCTGGCAGGCCAGCATGTGGGGCCAGTTGGGCGTTGCGTAATGGAGGGGTCATAAATGGGGGGGTGTCGCGGGTGGTCCGAAAAGGTACCCAAACGGTACCTAAACGAGCCCCCTGGGGCTCCAGAGGGGCCCGAAAGGGGCACGAAAGGGGACCTTTTCTGACCCCCCCATTTGTGACCCCCCCATTAAGCCACGCCCAAGCCAGCACATCTCGCGGCGGAGGGCGTCGGCGGGGCGGGCGGCCTCGACGGGAGGTGCCGGGCGTGGCAGCGCGAGCGGCCGCCCCCCCCCTCCCCCCCCGCGGCGGCGTTGTGGCCACCGGTGTTGGGTATGCGCACGGCCCGCGCCAAGCCGGGAGCCTCCACCTGCGCGGGGGGCCCACCCAAGGTCCACATCTCCCTGTGCTGGACGCAGGACAGTGTCCTGCGTCCAGCACATCCCACAGCTCAGCCCCCAAGTCGATCATGGCGTTGTGATGCTCCAGCCCTCTTTCGCCCAAGGTCCACATCTCCCTGTCCCGACTGCACGTAAGAGTGACCCTTCGCCGGAGTGACCTTTGGTGCGGGCCCAGTGGGGTCCCCCGATCGCAGAGCGGGATGCGGTGGTGGCGTCTTGCGCGCCCGTGTTTGGTCCCCCCGCTGCCCCCAGAAAGCTGCGCACCAAAGGTCACTCTTACCCAGGGTCACTCCTGCGTGTAGCCGACTGTCCTGCATCCAGCACATCCCACAGCTCAGCCCCCAAGTCGATCATGGCGTTGTGATGTTCCAGCCCTCTTTCGCCCTGGGCCACCAGAGAGACTTTCGAGCACCAGGAAAATAAGTGCCGAAACTCGAGGGTTTTCACGTGGCCGACACTCTTTCGACACTCTTTGGACACGTTTCCGGGTGCTATAAATTGTTTCTGGGATGTGGTCTTTAAGTACGATGGGAGCAACATAATCATGGCGGAGTCTTCGAGAGCGGCACGGGAGTTCCCGAGGTCACGCACGACGGTCTGGAAACAGGAGGAAAGAAACACTCGCCCAGACGAGTGTTTTAAGAACCGTGATCAAATCCGTCACCTCGGCACGGGGCGAGCTCTGAGCTGTCGCAGGCCTAGAGGTTGACACCAACACCAATATCGGAGGTGTGCCTCCACCGAGGGAAGAAGATCCGACCTCGGTGATGGTGGTGATATTCTGACTTCCAAGGTGACCGAACTATTACCACCAACAACGAAATCCAGGATCGTCTTACCCCTGCGGAGGCAGCCCCCTATGAGGGTGGTGGTGCCCATTTCCAGGCCTCCACAGCTGGTCCAGCAAGAGTGCCAGCAATAGCAACATCAACATCACAAAGAGACGCACCCACACGGGCACGTGACCAACCGCACCGTGTCAGCTTCCAGCCTTTAGTGTGCCCCCCCCACGACCTACCGATCCCTACACGCCACCCTCAAGAAAGGCCTTCTCGTCAAAAGCTCCCCAAAACCAGACCTGGTCCTGAGGAGGAGGGAGGTGACCAATCGACCGCTGGAGTGGCATGGGCACGCGACAGCATAGTGCTGGGCACTCCTCCGCCTCGCGAAGTCCTGGAGGACACAGAACCCGCTCCATGGCCGTCGACGGGATACAGTCAGAACTGTTAGTAAGAATGATCGACTTCCGAAAGGTACCCTTGCTGCCTTGCCTCTTCGGCCATGTTCGGTCCATCCTCAACCACTTTCGATGGCCAGCCCCGCTCGAAAAGCTTCGGCATGGGCGTCCAAGGCCCGTGGCATCCATATCGCACATCCTTGCTAGCCGTTTTTACTGCATCCTCGTTTGAAGTACAATTCAATCAGCGGTGGAGGGGGGGTTCTCACTCAACGCCACACCTCTTGCATAAACCTTGGGTTCCACTATCATAACCACATTCTCCCACCCGAGCTTCAGTCAAGAATCCCCAGTCATGGTGATCCGAAGGATACCGTGCCCCTCATAGGCCAGATTCTGATTTATTTCCTCTCAGGACACCCCGCACGCTGGTGAAATCCATCGCCTCCTGAACTCCTCCAGGATAGTGAACATATGCTTGTGAACAGATCGCATTCCGACAGATAACATGCATTTGTTGCTACAAACAGATGGGTCAATCCGGACACGGATTGGGTGGAGCAGGAGGAGAAGGAAGAGGAGACGGAGTATGGTGATGTTGATGATGTTGTTGTTGATGATGATGTTTTTGTTTGATGATGGTGGTGATGGTGATAGTGATGAAGATCAGGATGAGGATGAGTCTGAATATGCGGATGAGGATGGGAATGCTGAAGATGCTGATGGTGACGATGATGATATTGCTGCTGCTGATGATGATGATGATGATACTGATGCTGATTATGATGATGGTGGTGCTGGTTAGGGTGGTGATAATTGGGATACGGATGATGGGTTGATGATGTTGATGACGACGGCGTCAATGATGATGATGAAGTCGAAGATGCTGGTGATGATGATGATGATGATGATCATGATCATGATCATGATCATGATGATGATGCTGATGATGATGATTATGATGGTGATGATGATGCTGCTCTTGATGATGATGATGATGATGATAAAGATCACGACAGTTCTGGTAATGACGTGTAATGACGATGATGATGCGGACGATAATGATTGTACGGAAGATACATATTGTGATGATGAGGAGGATGAGAAGGATGAGGATGGGGATGGAGACGAGGATGATGATGGCGGTGGCGATGACGACAATGGTGAAGCTGCTGCTGATGATGATGACGACGAGGATGATTATGATGATGATGATGATGATGATGATGATGATGATGATGATGATGATGGTGGGGATTGTAATAGTGATGATGGTACGAATGACGATGATGATGCTGATGCTGATGAGGATGATGATGCTGATGATGATGATGCTGAGGTCAGTGATGAGGATGATGAGGAGGATGATGATGAGGATGATGATGCGGAGGAGGATGGTGAGGAAGATGAGGATGATGAGGATGAGGATGAGGATTCGGACAAGGTTGAGGATGAGGATGAGGAGGATGATGATGATGATCATGAGGTTGATGATGAGGATGGTGATAATGATGAGGATGATGATGCGGGTGATGATGATGATGATGATGATGATGATGATGATGATGATGATGATGATGATGATGATTAGGAGGATGGTGAGGAAGGTGAGGAAGGTGAGGATGGGGATGGGGATGAGGATTATGATCTTGATGTTGATGATGATGTTGGTGATGAGGATGATGTTGATGATGATGAGGAGGAGGATGCTGCTGCTGCTGATGACGATGAGGCTGATGCTGGTACAGCTGTTGATGCTGTTGTTGTTGATGATCCTGACTATGGGTAGGATAATGATGATGACGACGATGGGGATGATGATGATAATGAGGATGTGGATGAGGATGATGAAGATAATGAAAATGATGCTGATGATGATGATGCTGATGATGCTGGCAATACTGATGATGATGATGATGATGATGATGATGATGATGATGATGATGATCTCAAAAATGAGGATGCTAATACTAATAATAATGATGATAAGAATGACAATAGTAATGATAAGGTTGTGAAGAAGAGGAGGAAGAAGGAGGAGGAGGAGGAGGAGGTTCCTGGGGCTGGGGAGGGTATGTGTGAAGACGGAGGGGCAGGGGAGGAGGGGGAGGAGGGGGGGGGATGGAAGAGGCAGGAGAGGGGGAGGGACGGGAGCAAAGGCTTGGGCGGACGCGGGAGGAGTTCCCAGGCCGCTCCCCCCTCCCCCCCCCGCGGCCGAGGCCCGCCCGCCCTCGGCCGCGGCTCCGCCGCGCGCCCTGCCCGATCCATGTGCTGTGCTCCGCCAGGGCGGCGCGGGAGGCAGGCCCATCCTTCCTCCTCCTCCTCCTCTTCTTCCTCCTCCTTCTCCGCCTCCTCATCCCTCCTCTCCTCCTCCTCCTCCTCCTCCTCTCCTCCTCCTCCTCCTCGTCCTCCTCCTCCTCGTCCTCTCCTCCTCCTCCTCCTCCTCCTCCTCCTCCTCCGCCTCCGCCTCCGCCGCCTCCGCCTTCTCCTCCACTCCTCCTCCTCCTCCTCTTCCTCCTCCTCCTTCTCTTCCTCCTCCTCCTCCTTCTTCTCCTTCTCCTCCTCCACCTCCTCCTCCTCCTCCTCCTCCTCCCCCTCCTCCTCGCTAAATGCTGACGCTTCGTGTATCCCTTCCACACTTCGCTACCGGCGCGGCCCGCCCTAGCACGCTCGGCGTTCGACCCGTTTCGCGCGCCCGCTAACCAAAAATCCCCACCACCCATGCAGACACGATGTCCAGGCGAATTGCCATGATCAGGGAAGTGCAGGACCACGCAGTGGAAGAAAATATGACGATCATCAGACGAAAGGTCGCGATCAGGCCGAGCAGGCTCAAATAGTGAGTTATACATGACATCACTTCCCGAAGGAGGATCAGGGCGGTGAGGAGAAAGAAGCGGAGGAGGGATGATAGGAACCAAGGAGCGCTTCATGGGCTTTCTTGGAACCGCCTTGTGGCTTCAAAGCCCATCAGAAGCGTAAAAGGGAGAATGTAAACAACATCTGCTTGCTTTAGGTTTTGGAGGAATGTTGGCTTCTCGTGGGCAGCCTTGGGAGGAGGTTCCGTGGCCCCTTGATGCCGTCTTGGAGCAGCCTTGGGACCTCGTGGGGCATTGGGAAGCTATATTGAGCCGCCTTCGAATTTCTTGACCCGTCCTGCATGCCATCTTGGGCTCTCTGAGGCCTCCTCGGAGCCATCTTGGGCCATCTTGGACGCTCTGGCTACACTCCGCCCTCCCAGGGGAGGGGGTCGGGTATTCCAGGATCTCGGGCCGCAGGGGCGGCGGCAGCGGCGGTCGAGTCGGCGCACTGGCTTCCGTTCTGGGAGGGGGAGCTGAGGCTGAGGCTCAGGCTCGGCGCTCGCTGGCTGAGGCTCAGGCTCGGCGCTGAGGCATGTGGGCAGGTGAGAAGGCTCGGCGCTGAGGCTGAGGCTGTGGGGAGGTCTCGAGCTGAGGCTCAGGTTCGGCGCTGGCAGGCATCACAGCTGCCCCTGCGGCCTCTGAGAAGGCGTGGGGGGCTCGCCCTGATGACAGGGCTCGGATGCAACTCCTGGGAGCTTAAATTCGGATTCAGCCCTTGTCCGAAATCGGGCTTCATCTTGCTCAATCCCGCTTAATCCCGCTTAGTGCCGCTGAATCCGGCTCAGTCCCGCCAAATCCGAGGCCCACTCCGGCGTAACAGCCCCCCAACGGGGCTCAATCCTCAATCTTTCCGACGAAGACCTCCCATTAGTTGCCTCCGAAACAGGGGTCTGGCTTTTGAGTTTTTTTTCGAGGTTTGCAGGGTATTGCAGGGCTGGCGCGTCGAGCCCCCGTGGCCAGCATGTGCTGCGCGTCCGCACGCGTGCCTCCCTCCCGCCCAGTGGAGCGCAGGACTGGGGCGCGACACCACGAGGAGGTGCTGGGCGCGTTGGGTATCGAAGCCTGAGGCCACCCCGAATGGTCGCGCTGGCGTCGCCAGCTTTCAGGAGGGGAAGAAACACACAGACACAATTAATCGTCGATTCCCCAGAAAATATGGGAAACTATGGGAAGTGGGGGGAAGACAGAAACCCAGAAAATATTGGAAAATATGCGGAATCCTGTTATTTGTGTGTATTTATTTGTGTGTCCCAGGGCCCCTTCAAGCTTCACCCGCGGACACGGCACGGCCTGTCTGTGGAGGGCCGGGGCCGCTTGGACTGCGACCCGACGCCGGGCCGGGCAGGACAGGTTGCAGGCTTGCCTCTGGCACTTGGTGCGGGTACGGCCTGGGCAGACAGACCGGGTACGTATCATGAGGTACCGAGGTACCTCCTCCTCCTCCTCCTCCTCCTCCTCCTCCTCCTCCTCCTCCTCCTCTGCCCAGGCCTTGGTGTGGGTATGACTGGGCCTCGGCCCGCCACTTCTGGGACGACTGCCTGCGGCTTCTCTCCAACCCGGGAGGGCTCTCGAGAGGAGGGGCCGCGGGTGGTCCCCCAGAGGTGGTGGGGAGCGCAGCCCGAGGAGGAGGAAGCGGAGGAGGAGGAGGAGGCGGAGGGGGAGGAGGAGGAGGAGGAGGAGGAGGAGGAGGAGGAGGAGGAGGAGGAGGAGGAGGAGGAGGGGGACGAGGACGAGGAGGAGGAGGAGGAGGAGGAGGAGGAGGAGGAGCCCCTGGGGCCACTTGGGCCTTCGGAGGCCGCGGAAGCCCTCCCGGAAGTCCTGGGGGCCCCTTGGGGCCAGGGACGCCGCTGGCTGCGGGCCCCCTGGGCCGATCAGAGCCTACAGCCGCCTCGTGAGCCGAGCGCCCACCACCTCTTCTCTTGGACGGCAGGTCTGCTGTGGTCGTCCTCGCCCTCCTCGCCCCCCTCGCCCCCCTCGCCCTCCTCGCCCCCCTCGCCCCCCTCGCCCTCCTCGCCCTCCTCGCCCCCCTCGCCCTCCTCGCCCTCCTCGCCCGGGGCGTGCTCGCACCCTCCGCCCTCGCCTCTCGGGGTAGGTCGGTGGCGAAGAGCGAAGGTTTAACTTTGGTGCTTGAGGCCCCCGAGGGCGAGTTCTGGTCGGATCGATTCGCCGCCTACGAACGCACCTGCAGTATCGCAGTCTGTGCCTTTGTGGATGATGAGTGCGTCATGCTTGTGTGTAGCACGGCTCAGAGATTGAGTGAAACCATTCCGGTGCTGTTGAGCGCGTCGGTTGAGACGTTCTCTTCACTCAATCTCGAGATCAATTGGTCCCGTGGCAAAACGGAACCGTTGGTCCAGCTTCGTGGCCAGAAGAGTCGCAATATTTTTGAGTCCCGCATGTTTGAAGGCTCCCTCTGGTTCCCTGTGCCAGGAAGTGATAGGAGGTTGTTGGAAGTCGATAAATATAAGCACCTAGGCTCGATGCTTTCTCTTCGCATGAATTGTGCGGCAGACGCCAGACCAATGGAGAATTCGACGCTTGCTGCTTATTCTCCGTTGGCCTCTAGAGTGTTCGGCTCGCCGGTCATTCGCGATTGGGTGAAACTTCATCTGATGCATACATTTCTGTTCACACGCTTGTTCTTCAACGCTCATATCGTTGTGCCGAGCCGTCATTTCGCTCGCGCGCTGAATCCGCTCAGATCATTGAATCGTCGAGACTGTGGGCGACCTGTCGGCCGCGCGCTGGAAGTTCGAGGTTTTGGAGCTCTGCGCGTCGGCTCTCGGCGGTTTTCTGGCCTCGGGGTGCCCCGATCGCCCTGAACGGCCGCCCGAAAGTCGAGGTGTGGCCCGAAGTCCCATTCGGCGCCGCGCCGAGGGGGGAAGTGAGAGGACGTCGGCCTTCGCGGAAGGCGGCTGGACTTCCACGGGCCCTCTCAGGGCTGGACCTAACCAGTGTTTTGGCGATTTCGTGGGCCGTTCTCGTTTCGTTTTCGTTTTGCGGTAAGGGCGGATTGGAGACAAAACGAGGGAAAACGACAACGAAACGAAAACGAAAAACACCATGCAGGCTCAGCCCTGGGCCCTCCTGCCTTCCGAGAAGCCGTCTCCGGCTTCGGAGACGGCTTGCAGTGGCTTCTCAGAAGCCCGAGGCCTTCTGAGCCCTCCGAGAAGATCCGAGGAGGAGGAGGAGGACGAGGAGGAGGAGGGGGAGAAGGAGGAGGAGGATGTTTGACGAGGAGGGGGAAGAAGAGGAGGAGGAAGAGGAGGAGGAGGAGGAGGAGGAGGAGGAGGAGGATACGGCACTGCCGAGGGATGCAAACTCAGCCAGCAGCGCGGAGAGGAGTTCGCCGCCATGCTGGGCTGCGTACGAGGTTCCCGTGCACCGCCGCCGTGCCTGTCAGAGGCCAGGGACGGGGCGGCATCGGCCTTGAGGCCTTGAGCGAAGGGCCTCGGGCGCATGGAGCGCACTCTACCTCATGCTAGAGGCCTGAAGGCCTCCAACCCTCCTCCTCCCCCCTCCTCATCCCTCCGTCCTCTTACGCGTCCTCCTCCCCCCCTTCTCCCTCCTCAAGACTCCTCGTCCTCCTCCTCATCATCACCATCAGCATCATCCTCATCATCATCATCAGCAGCATCCTCCTCCTCCTCCTCCTCCTCCTCCTCCTCCTCCTCCTCCTCCTCTCATCTCATCATCATCATCATCATCATCATCATCATCATCATCATCATCATCATCATCATCATCATCATCATCATTATCATCTCCACCTCCTCCTCCTCCTCCTCCTCCTCCTCATTCTCGTGTCCTCGTCCTCCTCCTCCTCCTCCTCCTCCTCCTCCCTCCTCCTCCTCCTCTCTCCTCCTCATCTCCTCCTCCTCCTCATCTCCTCCTCCTCCTCCTCCTCCTCTTCCTCCTCCCCCCTCCTCCTCCTCGCCACCCCTCCTCCCTCGCCCCCTCCGTGCCCCTGCTGGCGAAAGCCACCGCCCGTGGCCTCTCGATTGGCACCCTCGCAGGCTGCCGATCGGCGCAGGGGCCCGCCGCGCCCTGCGGAGCGCCGCCGGCGGCCCGCCGGGTGCGGGCGCGGAGGACGTCGAGCTTCCTCGGGGGGGAGTCCTCCGCTGCCGCCGCCAGCCGCCTCCTCCTCCTCCTCCTCCCTCCTCCTCCTCCTCCTCCTCCTCCCTCCTCCTCCTCCTCCTCCCTCCTCCCCTCTCCCCCTCCCCTCCTTCCCCTCCTCTCCCTCCTCCTCTTCCTCCTCCTCAGTCCTGGTCCTCCTCCTCCTCCTCTCCTCCTTCCTCCTCCTCCTCCTCCTCCTCCGTCCTTCCTCCCCCTTCCCTCCTCTCCTCCCGTCCTCCTCCTCCTCTCCTCCTCCTCCTCTCCTCCTCGGTCCTCCTCCTCTCCTCCTCCCTCCTCCTCCTCCTCCTCCCTCTCCCCCCCCTCCCTCTCCTCCTCCTCTCTCCTCTCCTCCTCCTCCTCCTCCTCCTCCTCCTCCTCCTCCTCCTCTTCCTCCTCCTCCTCCTCCTCCTCCTCCTCTTCCTCCTCCTCCTTCCTCCTCTCGACTGCCTTTCGATACGGGCTCCACGGTACCGGCCGCGCCGAAGCCCTCACGAGGGCGCCTTGTCGTTGGCGCCGAACTTCGTCCAGGCTGGACGGCTCAGCCTCGCCTGCCACGCGAGGCGGCGGCTCCGCTCGGGAACCTGCCATGGGGCACGGAGCCCCATCTTGCCTTCTGTCTGGCAGCCCGCTCTTCGGCCGCTCATGGGCTGGGGGCTGCCAGGCGTGCATCTTTCCTTGACTATGTGGTCCTTGCCTTCTCGTCGCAGTCGTCGTCTCTTTCGGGCAGCCCGCCCTTCGGCCTAGTGGCTGCGGGCTGCCCTCCGTAGTGATGTGCGAGTTGAGGCTCATGTCTTGGGGGCAGCCCGCCCTTCGGCCACCTGGCTGCGGGCTGCCGCGCATGGCTGTGTGCTCGTTGTTGCCGTCGTACGCCTTCTCGGGTGCCGTTGGACTGGATGATTTGCAGTAGCTTGGCCATCGTGTATGTGCTCTTGACATTTCGTCTTTTCCATCCGTGCCAGATGCAATATCAGTCGCTGGACCCCCGAGCTCACGTGGCGACCTGTTGCCCAGTAGCCGCAGTGGCACACTAGGTCTTTGCGTTCTAGCACCCTCCAACTTACGTGGCGACGTCGTGCCTAGTAGCCGCATTGGCACACTAGGGCTTTGCGCTCTGACTCCAGGTTCCAGACAATACTGCATGTCTGCCAGAGCTGCTGCCGTTTGACGGTCGTCTCCGCTGCGTGCAATCTCGTAGACGTTCTTGGGGCTGCAGGTGTGGTTGACGACGGTTTTGCTGCTGGCGGTGTTGTCGCTGTTGTCGCCGTTGGTGATGTCCCCTTCGTCGCTGTATTTGATGTAGCTATCGTGGCTGGTGTTCGTGTCGTTGGCTGGTGCTGAGCTAGATACTCCGAAGCCCCATCTAGCAATGATCATCTCGTCGAGCTGGGCAGCTGCGGCGTAGTCAAAGTCCTCGGTGGCGGTATCCTTGAACCTGGTCTCGTGAATGGGGTCTGCCGAGTTGGTGACTGTCTTGATGGTCCCGAGCTCGTGGTGGTTAGCCGCGCCGCATGCCGCAGCGGTGTGCTTGATGATGTGGTGGCTCTCGGGGGTCGTCCAGAAGATGGAGTCCTCGGCGTGTAAGGCGAGGAAGGGTACCTTGGCTTCTGCGGCTGCATTTATGGTCATGAGGATCTCTCTAGTGACGGAATTGGCCGAGTGCAGCTCGCTGGCTATCCTTTCTGTGGCGTCGGCTGGTCCCCATGGCTTTTCCTTAGAGCGACGGCTACTGGCGTAGTCGGTGGTGACCTCGGCATTGTCGTGGCTGTACCAAGTCTTTCTCGGTAGCTCGGCGTATGTGGCGGCGATCTCGCCTTTCATGATCTTGTCGCGGGTGATATGTAGGTCGTGATCCGATATCGGTGCTTCGGAGTCGTAGTTGGAGTCGATCGTGCGGTAGTCCAATCTGCTCATGCTAGAGGTTGTGCTGGTGGCCATGATCTGTTGCAGGTCGCTGTGTTGCTGAGGGCGATCCGTGATGAATACAGCTTCCTGTCGTTCGGCTGGCTCGGGCACCTTAAGTGCAGTAGGTTGGGGTACCGTGGGTTGGATGGCAGCGTAGACCTTGGGAAGGGCGGGGGACGTCTCGGGGAGTGGGAGTGGCGTGATGTCGATCTTGTAGGCGGGTATCTCGCTGAAGGTCGCTTGTCGGCCGCACTTCTTGTTTGCTGCCGTGGTCGTGGCGATGGCGTCGCAGTTGCCCGCGATGTGTTGCTCGGCAAGAGGTTCCATCGTCAAGGTGCGCCATGCGTGCCATGACTTGTGGCAGCGGTGGGCCACCGTGAGGTGCTTCGAGAGCCTCGGGAAGATATGGGACACCGTCTGGCAGCACCTGCACGCCATGCCTGTTGCCCGTCGTCGAGGGTTCTCGCTGTCGGGGTGGCCCCTTCCCATATGCACTGCCATTCCCTGCTTGGATGTCGTGCGGCCGCAGATGTAGCATACTTACTTAGTTTTGACGTCGTCGCCGGAGTGCTCTATCTCGACGGTGCTCCATGGGGCCAGGGGCATTTGGATGACTTTCTGGAACCGTGCTAGCTGGGCCTGGTCTCTTATGTAGTACAAGTAGGACTTCGTGGTCGCCTTGACCGCGTTGGTGAAGTGCTTTGGTCTTTGTCGAGCCCAGTTGGTGATGTCGTTGTCTTGCCGGTCCTTGCTCGGTCATCTGTCTTGTGGGAGGTGTTTCCTGAGAGAGGCGAAGTCCTGCTTGAGGAGGTGGCTCCATGTGCCTCTAAGCTGTCGTTGTCTATCGAGTAGCTGTAATAGGACGGCGGGGGCGTGGTTCAGGAGGCGGGGTAAGTAACGTAATCGGGCTGCCGTCTGGTGTGCGTCGAAGTCGGGGATGCCCGTCTTCGCGATCGCCTCGCCGTTGGTGGCATGCTTGTCGGGCGTGTTCGTCTTGGGCATGGAGGCCGCCACTCGGCGGGGCCCCATATACTTGGTCGCAATGTAGTTGCGGTCTTTCTTGGTCAGGCGGTTCCAGGCGTGGCGATTTAAGTCAGCGACGAGGTCGAGAGGGCGTGGACGTGCTTCATCTTGGCCTTCATCGATAGCTTCCTGCGGCGGAGGATCTGCTTTTCCAGAGGTCTTGCAGCGCCGAGCGTTCTGTTGACCCTGAGGCAGATCTCGGGCCCCATGACCCCTCCCGCCACGATAATGGTGCCGAGGGCTTTCTGCTGGGTCACGAACGGACTTTGATGGGGATGTTCTCGAACTCGATATGGGTGACCTTGTCCCTAGCGGTCTTCTGGCGCTCTCTCTTGGCCCCGCTGCCGTAGTGCATGATGATGGCTTTCGTCTTGTCAGGGTGGGGCTTGAGTCCGCGCTGGCATGCTGCTGTGCATAATCTGGTGGCTGATAGTCGCGTCACCTGCGCTAGGTCGCTGGCGCTGGCGGTCGAGTTGCACTCTGCGAGGTCGTCAACGAAGGACGCGTTCCTGAGCGCGCCGCCCCCGTGAGGTGCAGCGGAGAAAAAGCGGAGCCTCACATGCATATATGTCGTGGCCTCCTGATGGTTGGCTGTTTTCTTCGGCTTCTGCGGCTGATTGGTCGATGGCCCGCGGCGTGATGGCGAAGTGAGCGTTGAAAGCGACATCGGCGGAACCCCAGGTCGCATGCTTGTCCGTGGTAGCTGATAGTGCTTGGCGCTCTTCGCCGCCGTCCAATTGGAGGCATGGTGGCTGGCGATCATGCGGCAGAGGTGCTCGTCGTCGATGCGTCGGTTGTTGTGTGCTGGCTGCTTCAGTCTGTCGATGAGCGAGGGTTTGAGGAATGCTGGAATATCGATTTGCTCGATGAGGTCGTTAAGTTCGTCGGCGGTTGTAGGGGGCTCCATGCATAATTTCTTGATGACGGAGTGGAAGGCTTCCCTGAGAGCGACGAAGGTCATGCTACCCGATCTGGCCTTCCTCTGGTATTCGGCGATGAATGCGAGAGGTGTGCGGGTGGTGAAGTCTGTCGCCATCTTGGGTCTCGCTCCACACTGCGCTGCTTCCGAAAGGTTGAGCAGCAAGCCTTTCGCTCTGGAGCGCAGAGAGCTGCCGTGCATCTCCCCGATCGTGTTATTGAGGAGGATGCCGCGATCGGACTTCTGCTGATCTATAGCCCCCTGCCCCTTGTAGAAGTGCGTGGAGTGCCCGCCCTTGGCAGCGATGGGCTCGGTGCTCTCGATCTGGGTCTTGACCAATGTAGGATGTAGAAGACGAGCCACCTCTTCGGGGTCTGATCTGGCCACGTCGTCTGTAAGCTGGTCTGGCCCTCCTCGTCGTCCTCTCTTGGCGGCAGCCAGTTGGCTGGTGAGCTGGCGTCTGGGTGATGTTCTGAATCTTGGGTGAAGGTCGGGTTGTGCCGGTGCGCTCGCTGTAGTCCTTGGCTACCCCGTCGGCGTCGGTCATCTTGCTCATCTCGATATTGCCGTAGCGTGCCAAGGCGTGGTCGGCTTTCTCGGTTTTGGTTGTGAAGGGTTTTCCGTCTTCAGTGCTGCGAATGATGGGTGTAGGCGGCTTTTTTTGGTTTTCGCCCTCCGAAGGCCAGCAGTCGCTTGGCATGTAGGGCCTCTTGCCGCGGTGCATGATCGCCGACGGCGGTGTTCATTTCGTCGGCGGTGTTCTCCAGGAGCGCGTCGCGGTCTTCTCCGACCCATTTCCTGAGCATCGGCTTGGTTGAGCTGAGGAACGGGACGATGGTGTCGTAGTAGTGCTTGGCGCTTTCGAGGTGGTCGGTTGTTGTTGCAGTGGCTCTGGGCGTTGCACTGTCTGTTTTTTTTTTGCAGAGTGCAGAGGTGCCGAACAGTATGGATGCGGTGCTGAGTTGGGCGTAGACGTTGATGTTGGCCAGGAGTGCCGCGTCCGCTGGGTTGGGGGGCATGGCGTCGCGCGATATGAGCTTTGCTGTATATCGGGGCTGCTTCGTGCCATATTCGTTGGTGATCCCGTTCTCCTTGATGATCCGGGTCGTCCTGAGCAATGATCGGCGGGCGCGTAGAAGGGCACATGACCGATTTGAGATGCGGGGCTTGTGTGGGGCGCGGCCATGGGGGCGGAAGCGCTCGTAGGCAGCCTCTTGTGATCTTCTCGGTGATGGCGGCGAGGTGGTCGTTGATGTTGCTATCCCATGTCGGGTGCTGGGATGTCGCGTAGCTTGTCGCTGAACTCCTTGCGGCAGGCGTCGTCTGCTAAGTTGTGCTCGTCGAGCTTGGGGGCGCCCTTGGAGGTCGATGCCGCGATCTCACGTGCGAGCTCCAGCTTGACGGGGTAGCGATCATCCTTGGAATCGGGGTCGCAGCCGTTGTCGATACCATACAGAACAGAGCAAGCCTCGATCGAGTCCACGTAACCATTGGGAATGACGACGTAGTCGATGCGGCGGGGGTTCTTGCCTGAGTGCCAGGTGTGATGCTCGGGCCCTTGGCTGACGAACGTCGCCAATCGCTGTGCTCATGATGTCACCTGTCCGGGGGGCCTGGCGCGGTCACGCGGATGATGAGGAGCCTGGGGTCCTTTTCGATGACGATGAATTGGTCGGGTTAGTAAAGTTCTCGCTTGCAGCATTTCCCGCATGGCTTGTTGAGGGGGACATGGAGCTCGCATCCGTAGTTATAGCCCTCGTGGCCGCTGGAGATGACGCGGTAACTGTTGGCGTTGGCGCAGGAGGCGTCGCCCTCCTTGTCTGAGTCGCGCATACCCAATGGCTCCCTGGCTTTCTGAAAGCCGATGATGTGTAAGTCTTCGTCGTAAAGGCTGGCCATGGTGGTCTTGAGTTTGTTGATATTCTCGCTCCTTCGTTTTGCTCCTTCTTTAGGCTCCCGACCAGTCTGGATGTTGAAGGTCGCGATGTTGATTTCTATCTCGGTCCTTCTATCGCTGGCCTCGGTCGGCATGTGGAGGTGGCTTGCATTGGCGGCCGCGGGGGCGTAGGTTGCCGTGAGGCTGCCATGCGCGAAATTGGGGTAGGCCTCCTTGGTGTTCTCGTCGGCGTCGAGCAGGAACTCCCAGTCCCGTTGGTAAGTGCCGTCCATTATGCTTGCCCATTCTTGCTGTTGAACTGGTGCCGCGGCGATTCGTCCGCGATTGGAAGCCGCGTCGGCAACTTCCTTCCAGGGGTTGTTCCCATGGGCGTGGACATGCTGCATGTCGATCTTCTGCCTGGCCATGTCGTAGAGGATGCAGAGAGTCCTAATCGGGATCGCGGTTGGTGAAGGCCGCCCTCTTCGCAAGCTGCAGGGCCCCCAGCGAGTCCGCAGATATCGTGGCGACGTCGTCAAGGTTGCGGTGGGTGACCCAGGCCAAGGCCCACATGAGTGCGGTGATCTCGGTTGTGGTGGATGTGGTCTCCAGGTTGCTGTTGTCCTTCACGGCGATGCCGGTGGCATTCCTACGCTTGCCTACTGTCGCTCCTTGAAATGTGAAGCCGCTTTCGTCTTTCCCCACGATGATCACTGCCCATGCGTCTTCGTTCGGCTGCTTGGGGCGCTTAGAGCCGTCGGTGAAGAGGTGGAACCTGGCGCGCGGATGCAGTGGTCTCGGTGGGTGGTGGCGAAGCATGCACTTGGTTGTCTCGTTGGAATTCGAATGTTAGTGTCGGGTGCTTGGTTTGCTGTAGTGTCTGTTTGATGGTGGGTCTTGCTTGAAGTCGACACGGTTCGGCGGCTGTGGCGTAGGTGGAGCTGGTTGCTGCTGCTGGAGGACGGGTGGAAGTGGCATCTTGGCAGAGGGAGCTCGGAATGGTTGGATTGCCTTCCCCGTGGCGGCTCTGATCGGTGCGGCTGCACGGGGGGGGGGGGTCGAGGTTGCCGCGATGTTGTAGGGACAGTGCGGTGGTAAGGGGTAAGTGGGGGTTTGGGTATTGTGGCTGTGGCGTCGATGCTATGTGCGAGTGATGTAGGGGTCGTTGCTTGAAGTGGTTGTGTGCTGTGGAGCCTGGCGGGGGAACTGGGCTTGACGGCTGGTGGGTAGTTGTGGTGCTGATGTGGGGTGTCTAGGTGTGCGTCTTCAATTTCTGGGATGTCGTGTGGGTTAATGCCGCTGCCGAAGGCCACTAGGGAGTGCTCGGAGTCGTTGCTGGCTCTGGGGTGTCGCCAGGGTCCAGGCATCTTGTCGCCATGGTGCTGATCTTGGTGCAGTACTTCGGCGAAGGGCAGTCGTTGCTG
>CAUYUJ010004940.1:0-65586 GCA_963575745.1 Prorocentrum cordatum | reverse complement strand
ACGTAATTTAGTGTCGATGTAGGGTTGAGCAAATCCGCGATCTCGTCGAGGAGCCGCTGCCTCCGCTGGCGGGCGAAGCGCTCGGGCCTTCCAATCCTGCGGCCATAAACGGCCAGCCTCCAGAAGTGCGTCGCGAAGCGCCACAGGCGCCGAGCCGCCAGAAGGCCGGGGCAGCCCTTGCTTTAGGAGACCACGTTGCCACACCCAGCAGAGCACTGCGGGCAACCGGAGCAGATGTCGGAGAGCGAGTTCGCGAGAGAGATGTCAGGGGGCGGGCCGCCGAACTCGACATGCTGAGCAGCGACGTAGTCGAGCGACCGCTGCTGCAAAACTGCGGGCCGCTTCCGAGTTGGAGGCGCCCCTCCCCCGCCGAGCCAGTTGAGCGCCTCGATGCCGTCGTTGGCCCAGTCGACCCGGGCCTTCTCGGCAGCGCGCCCACTGGCGTCGAGGGGGCCGTCGCGGGGGCGCAGTGGAAGAGGGGGGACATGTGGCTGACGACTGACAGCCATGGTGCGGCGACCAAGACGTCAGGAGCGACGGGCCGGAGGGGGGCCCTCCAGGATGGCCGAAGTCCTGGCGGCCGCTGCGAGCGCCAAGAGCGACGAGGGCTAAGACTTCCCAGCCTTGCCCGCGCCGCCGCCCTGTCCGCCGCCTCGGCCACCGGCGGGCGGGTGGAGCAGCTGCCGCTCCTCGCGCGCCTTGCGGCGCTCCTTCGCGATGGCCGACTCGGCAGCCAGCTGCTTCGAGATCCGCTCGGACAGGGCGGGCGCCACCATGAGCCCGCGCGTGGACTGCGCGCCCGCGAAGAGGAACTGTTCGTCGCCTCCGCTGCCGGGAGAGCGCGAACATACCAGCTTGTCCTTGTGCCGCTCTTCGCAGAGCTGGAGCTGCCCCGCAACGAACGCCATCGCCGCCAGACTCGCCCCATCGACCTGGTCGCACGACTGCGCGACCTGCATGATATTGGAGAACTCGCGGCGCACCGACGCGATCGGGTCGCCCGCAGGCGCCGTTGAGCCAAGCGCCGCCTCCCAAGCCAAGTGGTGGCCCATGGGCGAGCCGCCGTTCTCCACCTGGTACGTCGCGACCCAGCGGTAGGTGGAGGGGCCTGGGATGGGCAGGTCTGGGAAAGACGTGGGCCGCATGAGCTGGACGCTGTCTCTGAACTCCCTGTCCCTGGGGTTGCCAGGATCTGGAATTCTGATCCAGATCTGTTCGGGGTGCCTGGATCTGATCCAATGCCAACACGTTGTTTCTGATCCGATGGCGTCGAACAACCTGATTATGATCCGACCTGCGTTTTCTGATCCGAGCTAGTTTTTCTGCTCCAAAAATGGGTTGGTGCTGCTAACCTATTCGCTGGTCTGTATATCTTATGCATGCAACTGTATGCACAAACATGTAGATGATATGCGAATTCCATATATATACATATGTTTGTGTAGTCGTAAACATGAATGTATGTATACACATATATACATATCTATATATATATATATATATATATATATATATATATATTCATATACACATACGCACATATATACACATACACCATTTGCATATACACATATATGTGGTGTAACTATAATACATACATACATGCATACATGATATGTACGCACGTGCACACATAATGGGATCATACGCCGATTGCCTTCATGGGCAGGCGATTTCCGCGCGATGATGCGGGCGCACGCGCCGTTTTGCCTTTTAGGCTGGCGGTTTCAGTGGCACGACCCAAACTTACACGCGCGCTGCCCCGTGGGCAAGGCGGAACGCTCACACGCGCGCTGCCCCATGGGCAAGGAGGAACCCTTACACGCGCGTTGCCCCATGGGCAGGGAAGAACGCTTGCACGCCCCGTGCCCCGTGGGCAGGCGAGAGCTGCGACGTGATCCACATGCCTTTTGCCGCGTCGGCAAGCTCGGCTCGGAACAACTAGAACAAAAAACAAACAAAAAACAACAACCAAAACACGGGTGCGGCTCTGAAAAAAATAGCGTCGGAAAGCTGGGCGCGGTTCGAAAAAAAAGAGTTGTAGCAGGAAAACAATTGCTGCGCTGAGCAACAGGATCAGGAAACTTGGCGCTGCCCGAAAAACTGGAACGGAAAACGTACATCGTGTAATCGGGCGCTGCTCTGAACAGCTGGATCAGGACATTTGGCGCTGCTCGGAAAACTGGATCATGGCACTGGGCGTTGCTCGGAAAACGTCAATCATGAACATTGGCGTTGAGGCCCGCCGTCGCCGCCGCGTCGTCGCCCGCAGCAATTTCGGAGCAAATGACACCCAAAAAAGAATCCCAGGAGCCGCCCTCGCGAGTCGTTCAGGCACTGAACGCAGCGGTGACATCCTCCGCGCTGATCCCATATCGCGAGGAGTTGCGACACGGACAAGCTTCAAAAGCACGTGAATAGCATCAATGCCGTGTATAAGGTGATTGGGCATCGGGCACTCTGGCATTTCTGCATTCCCCTCGACCCCTCCCCCATCGCCACCCTCTGAGAATTGGGCGGTGAAGATAAGGGGAGGGGAGGGCTCAACGGCTCAATGGGAGCTCAACGGGGCACGCGTTGACCCATTGAGCTCGCGCTCAAGCTTCAGAAACACGTGAATATCATCAATGCCGTGTATAAGGTGATTGGGCATCGGGCACTCTGGCATTTCTGCATTCCCCTCGACCCTTCCCCCATCGCCACCCTCTGAGAATCAGACAGTGATGATAGGGGGAGGGGAGGGCTCAACGGCTCAATGGGAGCTCAACGGGGTATGCGTTGATCCATTGAGCTCTCGCTCCTCCTCGGAATGCGGAGATCAGGGGCTCAATGGATCAACGCCGTAGCTGTTGAGCACCCGTTGAGCTGTTGAGCCCGTCTGCCTGGCAAGGTGGATTTGCATTTACGGCGGCGGGTCAAGGGAGAGAGGAGTAGTACTCATATTGTGTAATCCCACCAGCCCTTCGGGCGTGAGTGGTTTAGCGAGCTCTCTCTGTTCTCAACCCCCCTTCTTCCCATTCGGGGAGGGGTTTGCCCCTCCCCCTACCCCCTACCCCTGGACCTCGAGAAGTCCTTTCGCGGGTGGTTGGAGGGTCCTTTTTTCGACTCTTGGGAGGGCCAAAAAACGACACCCCTCACGAGGATTCTGGCCCCGACGGGGGGACTGACAAAAATGCTCGCCCCAGCTGCGATCGATCGCCCGAAAGATGGCCCCAAGATACCTTCAAGAGGCCCCCAAGATGCCCCCAAGAGGCCCCCAAGAGGCCCCAAGAGGCTCCCCCGAGGCACCCAAGACGCTCCTGGAAGCCCCCGGGGCCGCCAAGAGGCCCCCAAGACGCCCCAAACGGCCTCCAAGAGGGGCCCGAAGAGGCTCCCCCAAGGCACCCAGGACGCCCCTAGAAGCCCCTGGGGCCGCCACACCAGGACGAGGCGCCCGAACGACTCACACCACGAGGAGCCCGAACGACTCACACCACGACGAGGGCCCCGAACGACTCACACCACGAGGAGCCCGAACGAGTCACACCAGGAGGAGGGGCCCGAACGACTCACACCAGGATGAGGGGCCCGAACAACTCACACCACGAGAAGCCCGAACGACTCACACCAGGACGAAGAGCCCGAACGACTCACGCCACGAAGAGCCCGAACGACTCACACCAGGAAGAAGGGCCCGAACGACTCACACCAGGACGAGAAACCCCAAACGACTCAAACCACGAGGAGCGCTTTCTCCCCCCCCCTCCGCCTCGCCCTTCCCCCGCCCCCACCACAAGGAGGATATGCAAGGGGGCGGGGGGAGGGAGGAACAGGAGAGATATGCGGGGGCAGGCGGAAAAACGCCTGAAAAACACGGCTGCCGGCATGCTTCGCAAGAGTTGCTGTTTTGAGATGGGCTGGCGGGGATGCGCGAAGCGTGAAGAATTGCAGAGGGGGCACGAGAGAGAGAGAGAGAGAGAGAGAGAGAGAGAGAGAGAGAGATAATGCCAGAGAGAGAGAGAGAGAACAAAAAAAAGAGGGAGAGAGAGAGAGAGAGAGAGAGAGAGAGAGAGAGAGAGAGAGACAGAGGGGGGCAGTCCTGTTGTGATCGTTGCACCGTACTCGAGCCCAGGTGAAAGAGAAACCGCTGGAGTTGGCGTTCAGGGCGGTGGCGGCCCATAACGAGACGCAGTGGGCATTGGGGCCGGAAGCTACCAGCTGGAGTTCGAAAATGTCACGACGGGCCAGAGCGATGAGACGAGATGTAGATCAAGCCTTGCTGAAAGCTAAGGACGGCCCGAAACCAAGCTGGCTGGTGAACTTCACCGAGGCATCGCTCCTGGACTCCGATGGGCCCGAGCAGACGGCAGCAGCGCCCGCCGCTGCATGAGGCGCCGCTCCAGCGGTGAACGCCGGCGACTACAGGTGCAAGCTGAACAGGGATGAGCAGGTCGTCTACCGCGTCGCCATCGGCTCGACGAAGCCTTGCGCTAGGGAGGCCAGCAAGCCGCTCAATATGGACGAGAGCAAGGGCGCAGATGACAGTGTCATCGCGCACTGGAACGACGGCATGCAGTGGGAGGTGCCGAATCTGACGCACGGCATGCTCGCCACTTGGGCCGCGAACGAGGCTAGCCATAGGCCCGTGCACTACACGGTCGAGACCAAAGAGGGCAAATCGTGGAAGTTGTTCGAGTACCAGGACGGGCGAGACGGCTCGAGCCTCAGGCTCAAAGGCAAGAGCGCGCCACCGTTCCAGCTGAACATCACCAGGCGCAGCAGCGACGAGAAGGCTGCGGCGATAAAGGGCACGACGGCGATTATCATGCAGATGGCAAAGGGCAATATGACAAAAGAGCAGGCCGAGAGGGCCAAGGCGCCGTTCGTCAAGGCAGCGCCGAAGGCAAAGGCAAAGGCAGTCCTGAGGAGGCCGTCAATGGCGGAGGAACCTGCCGCTGCCAGCGGCTCTGGCGCAGCAGACGCGGCAGATGACGATGCCGCAGAAGAGGAGGAAGAGGAGGAAGATGACGCAGAGGAAGAGGAGGAAGAGGACGCAGAGGAAGAGGGGGAAGAGGAGGGCGATGCCATGGACGGCGCTGCGAAAGCGAACAGGAAGAGGCCAGCAGCAGCGACTGGAATCGACGGTGCCGACGATGTCGGGCCGAAAGCGAAGAGGCCAGCAGCAGCCGCTCGAGATGACGGTGGCGATGGCGAGGGAGAGCCCCCATGCAGCAAGAAGCCAGCAGGAGCGACTGCAGATGATGATGAGGACGAGGGAGAGCCCCCATGCAGCAAGAAGCCAGACGGATCGACAGCAGAAGATGATGATGACGAGGGCGAGGAAGAGCCCCAGTGCAGCAAGAAGCCAGCAGGAGCGACTGCAGAAGATGATGATGACGACGAGGAGGAGGCCCCATGCAGCAAGAAGCCAGCAGGAGCAACTGCAGAAGATGGCGATGGCGAGGAGGAGGAGTATGCCCCGTGCAGCAAAAAGCCAGCGGCAGCCCCTGCAGCAGTGAAGTCGCCAGAAAGAGCACCAGAAGGCGCCGCCAGCGCCCCAGCAGCAGCGCCACCAGCAGCGGCGCAGGACACGCGTTGAAAAATGTCTTACGGAGAAAAGGTGCAGGGGGGAGGAGGAGGGGAATATCGGAGGAATGCGTAGGGGGAGGGGGAGTCCGGGTGCGGAGGGCGGGGGCTCAAGGGCTCAACGGCTGCATGGGGGCTCAACGGGGCGCGCGTTGATCCAGCGAGCTCTCACTTCGCCTCGGAGTGGCGGAGAGCAGGGGCTCAATGGATCAACGCCGCCATCGTTGAGCACCCATTGAGCCGTTGAGCCGTTGAGCCCGTATGCCAGGTAAGCTGGATTTGCGCCCCCGCCAGGATGAGGACTTCATGGGCGAGGGCCCGCCTGGTGGCTTCATGATGAACGAGGCCCCTCCCATCTCATTCAATTCCTCCTCCTCCTCCTACTCCTCCTCCTCCTTCTCCTCCTCCCTCCTTCTATCCCTCCTCCCCTCTCCCCTCCCTCTCCCCTCCCCCTCCTCCTTCTCCTCCTCCCCCTCCTCCTCCTCATCCTCCTCCTCCTCCTCCTCCCTCCTTCTCTCCCTCTTCCTTCTTCCCCTCTCAATCCTACTCATCATCCTTTCCTTCTCCTCCTCCATCCGCTTCCTCCTCCTCCTCCTCCTCCGCCCCTCCTCCCCCCCCTCCTCGTCGAGGCCCAGGTGACGAGCAGCCCGATCAGCATCATGCTGGGCTTCACCAATGGCAGCTTTGGGTGATCCAGGCTCTGGGGGGCGGAGGTCGAATGAGGCTGGGGGAGCGAGGAAACAACGAGGCGGGATGTAAAACGGAGATGGGAGGGATGGAGGGAGGGAGGGAGGGCACGGATGGACGGGAGGAACGGGTAGAGAGGGAGGGAAGGAGGAGGGTAGAGGGCAGGGGGGAGGGAAGGTGGGGGAGGATTGGAGGGAAGGGAGGGAAGGGGGGCAGGGTAGGAGGGGGGAAGGGAGGAGGGAGGGGGGGGGAGGGGGGCTTCTAAACCCCAGACAGGCTCGCCACGGCCGCGGGCGCCGCGGCGCCGTCTGGAGCGACGAGGGCTGGAGGCGGTGTCCAAAGAGTCCTCCTCCCCCTCCTCCTCCTCCTCCTCCTCCTCCTCCTCCTTCTCTTCCTCCTCCTCCTCCTCCTTCTCCTCATCCTCCCTACCCTCCTCCTCCATTACCTCCCCCTCGTCCTCCTCGTCCTCCTCCTCCTCCTCCTCCTCCTCCCTATCCTCTTCCATTGCCCACCCCTCGTCCTCCTCCCTTTCCTGCGTTTATTTTAACCATTATCTACTCCTCCCTACCATCCAACCATTGCCCACTCCTCTACTCCACACTAGAAGTTTTAGACCCTCCCAGACCATCCATGAAAGGGCCGCCCTTTGCCCAGACCCCCCCGAACCCTCCGAGACAGCTCAAATCAGACCCCCCCCGAAATGAGAACCCACCTCCTTTTATTGCGAAGTCTGGAGTACCGTCCTCCGCAACAGCAAGGGCCCCCCACGAGGGCGCGAAGATATTCGCGCTTCGCGGTTCGCGGCCCTCATTCTCTCCCCCATGGGGGGGGGGGGGGGCGGCGCGAGAGAGCGAAGTTATTCGCGCTTCGCGCAGCGCGAAGCGCGAAGTTTGGAGCCACGGCAACAGCAACCATGCCACGCTGGCCGAAGCACTTTGGCCCATGCCGACAAAGCTGCAAGGGGTGCCCGTCCCGAAACGGGCGTGGTACACACCGCTCGGCCGCGCGTTCCGTCGCTCGGGAATGGCTGGTACGGCCGCGGCCCCGCCCGTCTCTTGTGCGACGGTTGCGGCCTCGTCGGATGCGGATCGCCAGGCAACTGAAAATCTTCGCCCCCACCCCCCCACCCCTGGGGTCAGGATCCTGGCAGATCGGGGGTCGACATGGGGGCAGCGCAATGTTTCGCCCGCCTCCCAGGACAGCGGCGACGAGAGCAGCAGCGCCTGCGAGCCGTCCTGCGAGGTGCTGCGGGCCCACCCAGAGGACGCGGACGGCGTCCTCCAGGCTCGCCGTGCCCGCCGCCGCCGCCGCGCCGAGCCGCCGTCGTCGGCGACTGAGTCCGCGGAGGAGGACGAGCCCGCCGCCAAGGCCGAGGCAAACGCCGAGGCCGACGGCGACGCGGGCGCCACGGGTTCGGCAGGCGCGAGCCGCGCCGAGGCTGGCGCCAAGGCTGGCGCCGAGGCTGGCGCCGAGGCCGGCGCCGAGGCTGGCGCCGAGGCTGGCGCCAGGGCTGGCGCGAGGGCGGGCGCAGAGGTCGCCGCGTCGGAGAGGACCGACGAGACGGCGGTCGCCCGGCGCATGATGGGCTTGCCTGGCGAGCCGCCCCGCCATATTCCCAACAGCGACTACGTGGCCATGATGAAGGAGAAATTCAAAAAGGAGGCGGCCGAGAGGGAGGCAGCCCAGGCGGCCCAGGCGCAGGCAGCCCAGGCGGAGGCAGCCGAGAACGAGGCGGCGGTGAAGGAGGCAGCCGAGCAGGAGGCAGCCCAGGCGACGGCAGCCCAGGCGGAGGCAGGCAAGCAGGAGGCGGCGGCGAAGGAGGCAGCCCAGAGGGCAGCCGAGCAGGAGGCGGCGGCGAAGGAGGCAGCCCAGAGGGCAGCCGAGCAGGAGGCGGCGGCGAAGGATGCAGCCCAGAGGGCCGCCGCCCAGGCAGCGGAGCAGCCAGCGCAGGCTGCGCCCCAGCAGCAGCAGCAGCAGCAGCAGCAGCCGCAGGCTGTGCCCCAGCAGCAGCAGCAGCAGCAGCCGCAGGCTGTGCCCCAGCAGCAGCAGCAGCCACCGCAGGCTGTGCCCCAGCAGCATCAGCCCTTCGGATTTGGCATGGACTTCTCCGACTTCGTCAACACCAGCGGCTGCGATGATCTCGACAGTAAGATAGCCTCGCAGGCGGCGAAGCTAGCAGCTACTGTCGACGATGATGTGATGTGCAACGCGCTGGGCGATATCTACAAGCCGCCTTCTTGGAGCTCCTACACGTCCACGGAGGCCGAGCTCGACGGGCAAGAGGTCGACCCCGACAACTGCGCGATCGACGCCGACATGAAGGACGCAGAGTTTTGGGAGAGCATGCGAGCCAAGAACTGGATGTTCAACGCGAGGGGCGCCGCGGGCAATGCCGGAGGTGGGACGGAGTGAGAATGACGGGGATGGGAGGGGTGAGGATGAGGAAGATGAGGAGGACGAGGAGGATGAGGAGGATGAGGAGGATGAGGAGGATGGAGGAGGGGGATGAGGAGGATGCGGGCGATGAGGAGGACGAGGAGGTCGAGTCAGCAAAACCAATATGACACCACAGGTGGCCGCTGGCAACGGCGCATCACGGGGAAGGGCGCCCAGAGCATGGCCGACAAGAAGGAGCGCGACAAGCTGAGCGGCAACCAGGACGCCCAGGCAAAGTTCAGGGCGCAGTGGCTCAAGAGCACCTTCAAGCATAAGATGCAGGAGAGGGTCCACACGAAGCAGTTCCGCAAGCGCGTCTACAAGGACGGCAGGTACCTGACAGCCAACAGGATCATCGCGGAGGAGGGCGGCGGCAAGCGCGGCTCCAGGAGCTGCGCCAACTACTGCCTCAAGTGTTTGGCCATCGGCGCGCCATTCGTCAGCGGGCGCGAATCCCTGCCACCGTCCACCCTCCCCCCCCGAACGGGGGGAGTGATGTGGCAGTGCCTTCTGCTCTCCCCCGTCCTCCCTCTCCTCCTTCTCCTTCTCCTCCTCCTCCTCCTCCTCCTCCTCCTCCTTCTCTTCCTCCTCCTCCTCCTCCCCCCGCCGCCCCCCCCCTTCTCCTCCTTGGCCCGCCCGTGGGGGCCCAAGAGGGTAGTAGTGATGCGCTTCTCTTTCAGGTCAAATATTGCAGCTGGCGCAAAGACCTCGTCTTCTTGTATTTCATCGAGGGCGTGGAGGAGGATTTCACGGAGGTCTGGGCGTTGACGAAGAAGTTCTTCGAACAGGCTGAGGGCCCCGCGCAGACCCGCGCGGCCGTGAGCAACCAGGAGAGCGACGCCGCGACGATCGATCTCTTTGACACCGCGCGCCAGCAGGGCAAGGCGGAGGATGAGGCGGCGCTGAAGCACGAGGAGGAGCGCCAGGCAACGGAGCAGGCGGCGCAGAGGCGTGAGGCAGAGGAGCAGGCGGCGCGGGAGGCGTCCAAGCGAACTGGCGCTGAGGACGCTAGCTCTGGCCCCCGCTCGAAGCGTGTGAAGAAGAGCGACGGCGGGGCAGGAGGTGCCCCTGGGGAGGAGCCTGCAGCCGCGCCAGGAACCGACGCCGCCCCCCACAAGAAGAAGGCGAAGAGGGAGCAGACGCCGCTCCAGAAGGCGATGGCCGAGGCGAAACTGGTGCTCCAGATGCACGGCCAGGTGACGGCGTCTGCAACTACCTTGAGCAATGCGATTGCCAAGGCGGATGCGAAGTGGGCCTTTGCCAATTCGCCCGAGGTGCTCAAGCCCTTCACCAAGGCGAACGACAAGCTGAGGAGGACGATCGACAGCAAGCCCGCCTTCACGGAGTTCCTGCGCGCCCGCGACCTCGGCGAGCTCCAGGCAGTGGCAAAGAAGAAGGACGGCCTGAATGAGTTGCAGGCCGACCTGGAGTCGTTCGCCAAGCTGGTCAACCCGTGTTTGGAGGAGATCCAGCTCGAGACGAGGCTGCTGGTCAGCACGGCGGAGACGAGGGAGGAGGAGAAGGCCAAGGCGGCCGCGGCCAAGGCGGACAAGACCAACAAGGGCCCCAAGAAGCCTCGCAAGAGCAAGGCGGCGACGGCGGAGTCGTGAGCATCGCCAAGGACTTGCACCGCAGTTCTGGGTGCCGAGTGGTCTCGTGTATATCGTGGCCTGATGGGGGGCGCGGTGCCCTCTCGCCCCTATCCTCTACCTCTTCCTCCTCCTCATCATCGTCTTCCTGCTGCTTATCCTTCTCCTTCACCTCTCCATCGCCCTCGTCCTCAATTATGTGATGCCCCTCCTTCCTCCTCCTAAGACCTTTTCTGTTAAACTCCTCGTCCTCGTCCTGGCCCTCCTCCCCCTCCTCCCCCTCCGCCTCCTCCTCCTCCTCCTTGCGCACCATCCCCGAGGAGCGGGGGGAGGGGGCGGAGAAACATGAGGGAGTAGGGAGTGGCAGGCAATATACCTCGTCAAGAGCCACGCGGCGAACTATCGAGTGCTGCAACTTTCACGCGCTCGCTGGGCTGGGGAGGCTCGGCGACGGTCGTCTAGGACAGGGGAATATTTGGAAACGCTGGCATCCCGTTCAAGCCTCTTGGACCCCTTGGACCCCTTGGAAGGTCCGAACCCGTTCGAACCCCTCGGATCCGTTGGAACCCCGTTGCACCCCCCTGAACTTGCTCCCATCTCAGACGGATCAAGGGGTCAACGAATCAACGGTCAACGATTTCTGGCATCGGGGCTTCGGCCCCCTCCGAACCCGTCCCAGACGTCCCAGACGGGCCAACGGGTCAACGGGTCAACGGGCGCGCATGCCCGGCCCCGGCCGCCCTGGGCCCGGCCCCCGCCGTCCTGGACCAGCCAAACCGGGCTCAACGCTACCGTCGAGCCCCCCCCCCGTTGACCCGTTGATCTTTGCAGGGAAACCATGCGTATATATATATATATATAGATGAAAACATACACCAACACGAAGCTCAACGCCCTACCGTTGAGCCCCCGTTGAGCCGTTGAGCCCTGGGGCGCTCTGAGGGCGGCGGCGCTTCGAGCTGCAAGAGTGAGTAAACGCTGCATCGGATACAAGAGGGCATGTCAATCTTATGTTGCCCCCTCTTGGGCGTAAATCTGCCCCAATATTCGGGCAGATCGACCAGGGGGGAACAACGTAAGATTGACATGCTCTTCCCCTCAATATTCCATAAAATTCAATGCGAGGGGGAGGGGGGGGAGGGCGGGCGCCTCGTCGAAACCCGCTCAGGACATCGGCCGCTGCGCAACTTCAACACGCAGCTCGCTGAGATGCCCTCTGCCGCACAGTTTCGCGCCCCGAGCGCCCCAGACATTTCGAGGGAGGGGTTGAGAGGAGGAGGGGTGAGGAGGGGGGAGGGATGAGGAGGGTGGAGGGATGGAGAGACAGAGGGGGGGCGGGAGGGCTTGGGAGGGAGATAGTGACATGGGAGAGATATCGATAGTGATGGGGCGCACGGATCTGGACTGGCCGCGCCTTCGTGTGCGCTTCGGCCAGAGCTTTGGCTCGACGCTTACCGCCATTATGGTGAACTGCAGTGCGCGCGTCCCGCAGCATCAGACATCAGATAACATATCCACAGAAACCAGCGGGGTTCAAGGTTCAATGCGAGGGGCGCTGGGCTGCTGGCTCGGGACGCGCGCGCGTCGCTCTTTTGAAGATTTTGCGGCGGCGCAGTCAGCTGCGCCGCCGTCTCGGGACAGGCCCCGCTCGGGGCAGCGCGCGCCCAGTCGCGCGAGTGGATGGTAAACGAGCCAACATGCAGCTGGCACGAGGGTTCAGAACAACAATGGTTTCGGAGGTGCGCCCTTATGTCCTTCGCCCCCTGCCCCCCCTTGGAGATTTCTCGTCTTTGGCATCTCGATGGGCCCGCAAGGGCTCGCGTTCTCGATCCACGTTCTTGTGGCCATGTCTCGACCGCACACACGCGACGGTGGGTTTAAATTGCGCGCACGTGGTTTACTAACGCACACCCATTACGAACGCACGCACGCACGCACAAACACGCATCACACGTGCTAAGTACCGATATCTGTAGACTGGGTTGCTCAAACGCAATGCGTGGTCACACATCCCTTGCGCGTGGCTACTGAACACGCCCAGCGCCGCATGGCCTCTCGCCCTGTCAAGAGAGGCAGGCGACGACGAATTAGTGTTCTCGACTTCGAGTCGCGCATCCCCGAACACGTTCAGGGCATGTGAGTTCGGGAACAAAAGTACTGTCTCACCTTCAAACACTTTACGCATTTGGAAAGAAAAGTGCGCAATATTTTTCGGTAGCGTGCCACTGGGCCGACGAGGCAAACTGCTTGGGCGGGGATTTTTTCAGGTTCTCTCAGCCGCCAGGGCTACAGAGTGGTCGATACCAACAGTTTTTGGATTCGACGTTCATGAGTTCAAACTTGCACACGAACATAACGGTTCCAATCGCTCAGCCAAAACGCTCGCTCGAAGATACGATGGAGCTTCAGGCCAGCTTAGCATTCGAAAGTGTAGCGGAGGAGCTGAGGGGCATCCAGAACTGTTTCAAGAGTGTCGGGAAACTGAGTGGCCACCACGCTTCACGCATCACCCTGTGTATACGCGCTGCAGCGCTCAACAGCGGGAACGCCTGATCCCATTAGCCATCTATACAGACGGGGTTCGGTACCAGAGCCCCACAAGCTCGAACTGCGACAGTATGACTGGTGTGTGGTTGATCAACGTGGTGTCTAAGAAACGGCATTTAGTTTCAACTTGGCGAGCTGGTCGCAGTTGTCGCTGCGGGTGCAAGGGTTGGCATTCGAATTGGGTTATCTTGAATTATCTGAAGTTTTGTTTGTCTGCAATGGCGAGCGGTCGCAGACCCGATGTAGACATGAATGGCGTTGCATGGGGCGGCGGGCATCTCATGAGGAAAATGCTGGACCAGTTTGGTCCGAACCTTGGCTTGTTCGGGGCTGTCTGCTGGCTTAAAGGTGACCTGGCTGACGCGCACAAAACGCACGGGCGTCCATCGGTTTCGTCGAACAACAACCCATGCATGGTTTGCAAATGCACGTCAGAAGATATGCACTTGTAATATTCTGACATGTTGGATGAAGAGTGGCCCTGGGAGCTAATACAAGACGGCGAAGATGAAACACATTGCAATGCATGCGAACGCAAGGTGCACGTAGCAAATGCCCAGGACTTACAAACCATATCAGAACACATACGTTTTCTGAAGGGTAGTGGCCAACACGGGCCCACGCTTGTGAAACATTTAGTGGTGGGGGGCACGGCGCTCACCAAGGGTGACGTGCTATCGCCGTCAGACGAGCTTCAGAACCCGCAAGATTTCCAGAATGCCACACTACCAGCAACATTTACATTTTGGCGTTACCAAAGAGATGGCAATGGTATCAGGACGGGCTTAGCTGTGCATCGAAATCCGATTTTTTGTGACGAAACAGGTCTTCAGCCGCATAGGGCGTGCGCAGTCGACCTGATGCACACACTTTGCTCTGGTTTGATCATGCGGGTAGCGAGCTGCATTTTGTGGCGCACCATTCTGGCAAACCCTTGGCGTGCGACAGGTAATACAACAACGAGGCTCGAGGCATGTGCGAAGCAGCTTCGGAGTGTCATGTTCGACTGGCAGGACGCGTCTAAGTTGCAATGGGAAGACAGGTTGGGGGATCTCACTCTGAGCACTCTGGGGGGCGAACCACCCTGGAAAACACACGATGACAAGGGTATTTTCGTTGGCCAAGTGATGAGGCTCAAGGCTCACGAGACGTTGGTCATGTTGCGGTTTGCAGTCCACGTTGCTGAAAAAATACCAGCAGTTTCAGTTTCGCAAGCACGTGACTGCGGCAGCCCAATCACTCCTATCCTTCTATGACAAATTGAAACAGGCCCCGATGGCAGTGCCACCAGCTATGCTGCAAGGGCTCTACGAGCTTATGACAAAGGCCTTAGTGCGGTGTGGGTGGGCTCGGGTACGAGATGTTCCAAAGGTTCATTTTGCTGCGCATCTGGTGCAGAGGTGGCATCGGGGCCCAGGGAAACTAACGCAGGAAACCCTCGACCCCTCCCCCATCTGACAATTGGGGAGAGGGGGGGCTCAACGGCTCAACGGGGGCTCAACAGGGCACGCGTGGGCCCATCGGGCTCTCGCTCCTCCTCGGGAAGGCGGAGAACAACAGCTCAACGGATCAACGCCGTGGCCGTTGAGCACCAGTTGAGCCGTTGAGCCCGCATGCCTGGCAAGCTGGACTTCCGCGCCACCCCTGAACCAGATCCGCCAGGATCGAGTGCCAAGGCAATCCAACACTACATGCAATTTGGGCGGACGAAAGTATTAACCTCATGTTCCGCACGGTCGCGGAGCACGCCCGCCCGGTCAAATTTGAATACATAGTATTCAAGCACGCGAATGTCATCGCTCGTCTCGGCTTAGATCACAGGTTGTTTTCGCCATCCATGTACTGAGATGGGATTCGCAGTGGGCTGCCCCTTCTGGATCCAGAACGCTGGCGAGAACATCTGCAGGCGGCTCGGTCGACCTCCGTCAGACGCTGACCGCCCTGGCGCGCTTCCAGCGCATATTCTGGTAGCTGAAGTGTCCGCTGAGGTGGCGGGGGGAAAGAAACGTGGAGTGAATATGGCGATGGCGGCGGCGCAACGTTGACGGGGAATTGTGGGTTCGGGGGGAAGGAAGGGGAGGCGGTAGGCAAGATAGGGAGGGAATGGGGTGAGGGAGGGTGGGATATGTTGGGGGTTGGGAATGGTGGGGGGAAGGGTTCCCCCTCCCCCTACCCTCCTGCTCCTCCTCATGCTGGTGCTCCATCCTCGGCGCCTCGGCACCTCTCGTCGTTGTCGAGGTTTCCCTCCCCCTCCTCCTCCTCCCCTTCCTGCCCCCCCCCGCCCGCTCTCGCCTGCCGCCTTGCCGGGCGGTCAAGTGGAAGATCCCCAGGGACCATTCCCTCTTCCTCCTCTTCAGCGGCAAGGGCGAGGCTGCCGCGCATGCGCGGCGTGCTGGGATGGAGGCGCTTACGTATGATAAGATCGATCACCCAGACCAGAATATAGTGACGCTCAACGGGGCGCTGCAAGCAGCGTGGATGGCGATGCAAGTCAGAGAGGGGGGGGGGGCTCTTGTGGGCATCTCCTGAGTGTAAGACGTGGCTTTCCTTTCTGAGCAGGGCGACATACGAACGAGTCACTCGCGGATTTAACATTTTAGGCAACTGCCAACATGCAGTTGCAGAGGCCGCCAACACCACAGCCGTGGTCCTCTCATGGCTTGTAAACTTGTGCATTGCACGCTCAGTGCTCATAGCTGTTGAACAGCCACTTAATAGCATGCTGTATCACGTGCCATGTCTTTCGCGTTATCTCATCATGGCCGACGCGCGTCGGTTTGTTACGCGCCTCTGGAAGTTTGGCGGGTCGAGCTCCAAACCCCTCGAGTTGCATTTGAATATCCCAGCCTCGATAGCAAATGCGAAGCTGAACAATCGTTCACTTCGCCTGCGCAAGAAGACTAAGTTTAAGAGCTTAGCGCCCACGGAGGGAATTTGGGTCAACGGCAAGAAGCCAGCTCTGAAAGATTCCGCAGCGTATCCTAGTAAATTTGCTCTTGCGATCGCCGGGACAGCACAGCTCTGCGTTGCGTCGGTGTCAGCGGCTAGCGCGTCTGGGAGACTGGCGGACTGATCGGAGTCATCCTGGAAATGCCAAATGAAGCGGGATGCATTCTGCCTCGGGGCGTGCGGCGCTTCCTGCGCTCAACGGCTCAACGGGGGCTCAACGGGGTGGGCGTTGATCCATTGAGCGTCGCTCCGCCACTCGCTCATATCGCGGAGAAAGCGGCTCGATGGATCCACGCCTGCCCCGTGGAGCCACCGTCGAGGCGTTGGGCACTCGAGGGTTTGCCTTTGAGCGAGCGTGGGCTCCTCAGCGCCCGCCTGGGAGTTCAACGGTTTGAGTGCCCAAGAGGGCCCGCGTGGGGCCCCGCGCAATTGCGACGGCTCAACGGCTTCAGGGGAGCCCAACGAGATACGAGTTGTTTCGTTTGACATCTCGCCTCGACGCGGGCTCACGAAGCCCTATGCATGGGAGCGGCTGGGACAGGCGAAGCCCTCGCTATCTAATGGCCTTCGGCCTATCCCGCCACCGTGCCTGGGTTGTACGTCAGACGATGTTTAAATCCCCGTTGGGATTTCTTGGTGCGCCTCTTGGGGGCATCTGGGAAGCAGCCTTGAAACCTCTTGGGTGCCTTTTCGGGGCCTCTTGAAGTCCTTTGGAGCTCTCGCTGCATTAAAAACTCTTCCTGATGTTTCTCCAGTGGGTTGTCTCTTTTGGCCCGCGAGGGGGGGTAGGGGAGGAGGACTGACATACACGTGATTGCCAACACCAATCAATGATTCAGCACGCTGGTAAATATGAAATCCAACTGCTCGGAGTTATGCTGGATGCTTGAGCGGCCCAGCATGCAGACATCGCAGCTGCTCTCAGACTAACTGCTCGTAAACCGAGCTGCCAAGTTTAAATCCAACTGGCATCAGACGGGCAACTAAACGCTGCACGAGTCTCGCATGGGCTGAACGCGCCGCGCAATCCAGCTGGCGTGCATCGGGAAACGCGGCTGCTACATGCGCTGCGTGCACGACTCGTACATGTCCTGCTCGACGAACGTGTCGCCGTAGCCGCCCACTGGAGGCGAGTCCTCCGGTGGTGGTTGCGTCTCAGGCTGAGTGGGCCCCCGAGGCTGCTTCGAACTCGAACTCGAACTCCAACCTGGCCCTTGAAACACAGGAAGCGGAGCTGGAATCGCCGGGCGCTCCGTCGGGCGCTCTGGCGACGGCGGATCGCTATCCACGGCAATGACGTCGATCTCCTCGGCCATCTCGCGCACAAATGCCTGCGCCCAGTCCATGTCGCCGCTGCCGTCCAGGCCCATCATGAAGTCCAACGCGTCGCTGACCTTCTGCAGGTCGGCCGCGCCGCTGCCCGCGACCATCGGCGTGGCCTTGTCGCGCCTCAGCGTGGGAGGATCGCCCTGCTGCTCGTCCGCCAGCGCGGGAGGAGCGCTCTTCTTGGCCGTCAGATTGGCCGCGCCGCTGCCCGTGCCCTTCGCAGGCGGGGTGACCTCCTCGAGCGGCTTGCCGCTCTGGTCCACCTTCCTGTTCACCAGCTTCCCTGGCGTCGTCGGGGTGCGCTGCTGCTCCAGGGCGCCCATCTCCTGGCTGCCGCCGACGAGTGCTTGGTAGGACTTCCTTCGCCATGTAGTCGTCTGGCGGAGGAGGCCCTACCAAACCCTCGTCTATGAGACCTGGGTAGCGCGCGTCCAACGTCCACATGGGGGGGGGCGCGGTTTTACCCGCGGCTCCTTCGTAGGCTGCTTCGTCGGCTCCTTCGTCTGCTCCTCCTTCGTCGGCTCCTTCGTCGGCTCCTTCGTCGGCTCCTTCGCCTGCCCCTCCTTCGTCAGCTCCTTCGTCTGCTCCTCCTTCATCGGCTCCTTCGTCGGCTCATTCGCCTGCTCCTCATTCGTCAGCTCCTTCGTCGGCGACGCAGTGGCCACGGGGTGGGGCGTCAGCGTTGCGTGGCCCGTTTTCGATTTCTTCATGACTCTGTCCGACTCTGGATGGTTCTATTCGCGAAGCTCAACTGTGATCGGGATGTTGAATGTAAGGTCGAGCTCTTGAGCTGACCCAGGTGGCGGGCGCGTCACCCTGATGCGGAGCGACGGCTCCTGGCGGCGACTACTGTCCGCCATCTGAATGAATTGAGCCCAAACGGCTACACTTATATACAATGGATGAGCGAGGAGGGAACGATTGGTTTACCATCGAGCCCTTGCGTAGGGTTCCCTCGGCGCTCTGTGAAACAATACTCCAGTCTTCGCAATGAAAGGAAGGCGGTCTGGACCCTCCAAGACAAGCCATTTCAGACCTCCCCCGTGGGAGAACCTTCCAAAACATCGCCCCCAGACCACCCCGGGCCCTCCAAGATAGCCTGGAAGACCCCCCCCGAAATGAAACCCCCCTCCCTTTATTGCGAAATCTGGTGTGACTAACAGCGACACAAGTGTCGAGGCGTTCAACGCCCCGCCAAGCCTCTTGGGCCCGTGAGGGCCCGCGAGGAGGGGCGACAATTAAGGGAAGGGGGAGGGGTATAATAAATAAAAGGAGGTCATGGGGCATGGGGGGTAGGATATGGATTTCTTAGCGCGGGGCCCGCCCAGGGGTGGGATGGATCAACGTTGGGCCCCCGTTGAACCGTTGAGCTGGATGGCCCTCGTGTCTGGAACGCGCGATCACTGGGGGGCCCTCGTCGCCCTGCGAACTGGGGCCCACGGGCTACGAACGACCTACATGTTCAGAGTGGCTTCGCCAGACGCCCCGGGCCACGCGAGCCACGAGCAACCGATATCCTCAGAGTGGCTTCGCCGATTCCAACGCCCCGTCCGCGCGAGGGGGCGCGCGAGCCGCGAGCAACCAAAATTCTCAGGGTGGCTTCGCCAATCCGACGCCCCGTCGGCCCGAGGGGACACGCGAGCCACGAACAAGCATAATCCTCAGAGTGGCTTCGCCCATTCCGACGCCCCGTCCGCACGAGGGGACACGCGAGCCACGAGCAACCGATACTTTTTGAATGGCTTTGCCAATCCGACGCCCAGTCGGCACGAGGGGGCACGCGAGCCACGAACAACCGAAATCCTCAGAGTGGCTTCGCCCATTCCGACACCCCGTCTGCACGAGGGGGCGCGCGAGCCACGAGCAACCGATACTTTCTGAGTGGCTTTGCCAATCCGGCGCCCCGTCGGCACGAGGGGACACGCGAGCCACGAACAACCGAAATCATCAGAGTGGCTTCGCCCATTCCGACGCGCCCCGTCCGCACTAGGGGGCACGAGAGCCACGCGCAACAGAAATTTCAAAATGGCTTCGCCCATTCGGCCGACCCGCCCACCAGCCCTCTGGGCGTGAGTGGTTTAGAGAGCCCGCTCTGTTCTCAACCCCCTTCTTCCCCTTCGGCGAGGGTTTACCCCTCCCCCTACCCCCTCCCCCTGGGCCTGGAGAGGGCGCGCCGCGGGTGGTTGGAATGGCATTTTTTCGACTCCTGGGAAGGCTAAAAAACGACACCCCTCAAAAGGATTCTGGCCCCGACGGGGGGGGGCAGAAAAATGCCCCCCTCTTCTTTGAAGCCAGAATCATTGGTTTTACTGCGGTGTTGGCCCCATTTTGGCATTCTGAGGGGGCAGCGCTAATTAAAGCTCCCTTCTTCTTTCAAGCCAAAATCATTGATTTTACTAAGGTTTTGGCCCCATTGTGGCCTTCTGAGGGGGCAGCGCTAATTAAAGCCCCCCTCTTCTTTCATCGATTTCCTCCTAGATGGCCTCAAGAAGCGCCCAGGAGGCACCAAGAGGCCCCAAGATGGCCCCAAGAGGCCCCCAGGAGGCCCCCAAGAGGATCCCAAACGGCCCAAAGAGGCCCCCCCCGAGGCACCCAAGACGCCGGAAAGCCCATCAGGACGACCCTCTACTCGCCAGGGCGTCGTTTCTGGACGGGCAGGAGGAGGGGCCCGAACGACTCACGCCAGGACGAGGGGCCCGAACAACTCACACCACGAGAAGCCCGAACGACTCACACCAGGACGAAGAGCCCGAACGACTCACACCAGGAAGAAGTGCCCGAACGACTCACACCAGGACGAGAAGCCCGAACGACTCAAACCACGAGGAGCGCTTTCTCTCCCTCCTCCTCCGCCTCGTCCTTCTCCCGCTCCCACCACAAGGAGGATGTACAAGGAGGCGGGAGGAAGGAGGAACAGGGGAGATATGCGGGGGCAGGCGGAAACACGCCTGAAAAACACGACTGTCGGCATGCTTCGCTAGAGTTGCTGTTTTGAGATGGGCTGGTGGGGATGCGCGAAGCGTGAAGAATTTTCAAAATGGCTTCGCCCATTCCGCCGACCCGCCTGCGCGAGGGGGCCAACGCACCGCCAGAGTGGATTCAACATCCCTCGCCCCTTACTCGGGGGCACATGCGCCGCGACAAAACACGCGCAACTGTTTTATGCTTGATTCGTAGTGACCGCGGCTTTGCTCACGAACTACGGTTGCAAGGGCCCCCGCTGGCGCGCGCTGACAGCAAGCAGTGTTTACCGCATAGTATTCCAAGCCGAGCCTGGCACTTGCATTTTCGACTGAGATGAACAATATATTCGTGCGAAACAGACAGAGAAGTACATAACATGCGCACGCATATGCACACATGTATTACTGGCAGGCGATACATGCAATTGCGCTATAGGTATACGGGTATGTGTATGCATGGAGCGTGTATAATATATATATATAGTTATATGTATGGCTGTGCATATGTGTATGTATGTCTATATGTGTATATCTATATATGTATATGGAAGTGCATATACGTATGTGTATTGATAATTTATATGTATTTATGTGTATATATACACGTATGTATATATATGTATAAAAATATGAATTCTGTATGCCCATATATATATATGCGTATATATATGTACATGTATATTTGTGCAGATATATACATATATATATGCATATGTGTGTATGTACAGAATGCTTATGTACTGTGTATTGCGCGGCGTGAAATCTGATCCAACGTCCAAATTCTGATCCAAAGTATAAATTCTGATCCAGACTGGTTCGACAGCTCGGATCTGATCCGCGGGCTCGGATCTGATCCGCGTGGCGCCGATCAGAATTCCTGATCCAAACAACCCCAGGGGTGGCGTTGGCCCCGCGCGTCGCGCGCCGTCGCGAGCGTCCGGAGGCCCCCAGGTCCGTCACCTCCGCCTGCATCGACTCCAGGGTTCCTAGCCGCAGCGGCGCCATCATCTCCTCCAGCGGGCGGCCCAGCCACGGGCGCTGCGAGCCCCGCAAGCCCGCCTCCAGCGGCAGGCGCGACGCCGCGCCTGCAGGGGCTGCCGGGGCGGGGGCGGCGGCCGTCACCGCCACATCGGCAGTCGACTCGGTTTTCTAACAAAGCACCCAACTTTTTTTCCCGAGGGGGGTCAGACGCACGACCAACTCACAATCACATCATAGGCCTCGGAGATGGCGGGCGAAGCCCAAATAACGGCGCGAAAAACAAATACTTGCGCTGCTCGGGGATGCCCGCTGGGGCTGGCGCGAAACACCTTGCGGTCCAAGGCGGCGAGAGGTCCTCGCAGGACCACTCACGCGAGTCCTTTCGATGGCGGCGACGCACCCCCTGCCACAAAGGCCACGCTTCTGACTCCCGCGCCCGAGCGCGCAAATCAAAACAAAACGCTACCACGGCGCACGCCTTGTGGCTGAAGTCGAGGCGGCGTCCCGCAGCGTCGGGCTTCCTGCCCGTAAATAAAGCGCATGTGCAATCTATTTGGGGCAACATGTGTCTTCTGCAAATTGCACAGGCGCCCTCTTGCGCCATCAAGCACCTCGCAGTTCTCATTCCCGCAGGGACGCGCGGGATCAACGCCCACGCCGCCCCGCTGCGGGATCGTAGCCCGCGCGCGCCTCGGCGAGGTCCGGCAGGCTGGGTTTGTCCGGCGCGGTGCTGGCCGGGTCGGCCGCCTGTTTCGCGGGCGTCGCCCGCATGGCTACGCGCGGGGCTGGGCGGGGAGGCGTGAGCCCAGCCTGGTTTCGATCCAAAATCGCTTGACCCTTCATGGATACGGAAAGGGCCAGGGAGAGGCCGAGTGGTGCACACAGGGGATGGTGCACACTGGGAAGGCCAGGTGGTGCACACTGGGGAAGTGCACGCTGGTGGCGCACACTGGGGAGGTGCACGCTGGGAAAGCCAGGTGGCACACTGGGAAGGCCTGGTGGCGCACACAAGGGATGGCGCACACTGGTGGTGCACACTGGGGAGACGGTTCCGGGCCCAACTGGTGCACATTGGGAATTTTCATGCGATAAGTCACAGCGAAAGCGCCACTGTGCACCACCTTGGGGGGGCCCAGTGTGCACCACTTGGTGACTCCCAGCGCCGCCCGATTTGGTAGGCTGTGTTGGTGCCCGACATCGCACCGCCATGCCAGTGTGCACCACGAAGAGAACCACTGGAGCAGGCCCCCGGGGCGCCCAGGCAGCATTTGGAGACGAGGGAGGGCAGGAGAGGAGGCAGGAGGGGGCAAGCTTGGAGGGAGAGGCGGAAGAGGGACAGCGAGAGGGGAGAGGGCCGGGCGAAGCGGAGGAAAGGAGGGGCGACGAGGGGACGGGAGAGGAGGGAGGAACGGGCAGAGGGAGGAGAGGAAAGGCGAGAGGACAGGGGGAGGGAACGGCGAAGGAGGCGAAAGCATGGAGTGAAGAATGGGGGGGGGGCAGGAGGGGCGCGGAACGACCAGAAGGGGAGGGGGGCACTGGGCGGGGGCTAGGAGAAGCGGAAGAGAACCCGGACAGGAGGAAGAGAGTAGAGGCAGGCAGCCAGGGGGAAACGATTCGGGAAACAGGGGGAGGGGCAACAGCCAGGATAGGGGAGAGCAGGAGGACGCAGGAGAGAAGGAGCCAGGAGTAGCCATGGGAGGAGGAACCAAGCTGATAGGCGGAATGGGCCAACGAGAAGAATAGTCAGGGAGGAGAGAGGGAGGAGGCAGGAGTCTCGAATGGGCGACCCCTTGCGTCCGCTCGCCACACATTCACATCGCGCACACTGCGCACCGACCGAAAAAACGGCGCTTGACCCACGCAACAGAAGGCGGCGGGCCCGTCGCAAACAGCCACCGCCACGAAGCAAGAGAAAGGACAACCGCGCACTTGCCCATATCTGTACAAAAGCGGCAACGACAACAAACTCAAAAAAACGTTGAAAATTAAAACGCGAAAGCGACTGAAAACGAGTCCCCAGTGTGACTGCCGGCGCCTCCATGGCGAGCGGCGGCGGCTGCGGCTCCGCCCGCGGCAGCGGGGGCGCCCGCGGCGACGCCGCCTCCCAGGGGCCCGCCGCCGGCGGCAGCAGGGAGGGCAGGGAGCGCACCGCCAGCTGCACCAGCACCAGCAGCAGGGGCAGCAGCAGCGGGGCCCGCCCCAGCAGCCTGGTCGTGCTCGGCGATCTTCGCGGCACCCAAAGCGCAGGCCTGCGCGAGCTGGGCGACGGTCGGCGTCGCGGCGAAGTCGCACCGTCGGACCCCTGCTGGGACGACGGCTCCCAGCGGCGCCGCGGCGTGGCCTCGCTCCTTCCACCAGTTGCGGATGCCCGCATTTCCTCCGTCGCACTCCTCCACGTAGACGTCAAAGTCTGGCGCGAGCACCGCGTGGTGCTGCAAGCCTCGAGACGAGATGGCGGCCACGATGCGCTTGTGCGCCAACCTGGGCGGCGGCTCGTCATGCTCGACCCAGATCTCGTCGCCCGCTGATATCATGAGAAGCGGCCCAGCCCGGCAACGCGAGGACCGCGGCGCCCAGGAGAATTCGCCCGCACAGGCTGCGGTGCGCGCGGGCTCGGGTCGCCCCCGATGGCGGGCCGCTTGGCGCGGCCCCGGCAAGGGGCGCACGGGCCGCCGCCGCGGCGAGCGAGAGCCCCCAGCGCAGCAGCTCGGAGGCCAGGAGCAGGAAGCCGCACAGCGCCGCCCCCCAAGCGAAGGAAGGCCGGGGCCAGCTCCCCGCCTCGCCAGAGGGGCAAGGCGGGCAGGGCGCGGGGCGGGCGCGCGGCGCCTCCCTCGCGCCCGGGGCAGCCGCCAGGCAGTCGGCCAGCGGGAACTGGGCCCCAGCGGCCTCGCCCGGCGCTGGGAGCGGGCCCGCCTCGGCGGGAGCGGCGCGGCCGCCTGCGCGGGCGCCGAAAGTGCCTCGGGGGCCGCGGGCTGAAGCCACCAGCGAGCCAGCAGCAGCATCATGGCGTGGCTCGCGGGCGGGAGGCCGAACCCGGTGCCGCTGAAGCGCATCCGGGCGAGGGCGCTTCCCTCCAGCAGAAGACTTGAGCCGACGCGGTTGCGGCGCGGCGCGACCACGACGGCCCTCGGTTCCACCTGAGATGAGATGTGCAAACACGGCCATCATCATCATCATCATCATCATCATCACCATCACCATCACCATCACCATCACCATCACCATCACCATCGCCATCGCCATCACCATTACCACCACTATCACCATCACCATCACCATCACCATCACCATCACCATCACCATCACCATCATCTTCATCTTCATCTTCATCTTCATCATCATCATCATCATCATCAGCATCATCATCATCATCGTCATCATCATCATCATCATCATCATCATCGCGGGGGCAAGGGGGGTCATCCCTGGCTGTCCGCGGCGGGCTTTTACTCGAAGGCTTCGCTGCTGAACTTCGCCTGGCGGGGCTCGAGGTCAAAAGGGGCGGGGGGGCCGCGCCGTCGCAGGGTCGCGCGGCCCGGGGGCGCCCCCCGTAGCTGTCCGCGGCGGGCCCTTACTCGAAGGCTTTGCTGCTGAACATTGCCCGGTGGGGCTCGAGGCCAAAGGGGCGGGGGGGGGGCGAGGCGTCGCGGAGGCCCCGGGGGGCCCGTCTTAGCTGCACTGCGGGCGCTCGCTGGCATCCGCCCTTGCCGCTCGGCGGCAAGGACGTGGCGTTCGGTAAGGCGGTTCTGGCGGTCCAACCGCTGAATGATCTGGGCTTCGGCTTCGGCCGTAATGCCTCCCAGGGCCCCGTGTGCCCCAGCGTCGTCGGGGCCGCCCACGCGCTCTCCACCCGATCCGCCACCGCGGGGCGACTGGCCGGTGAGCTGCCCAAGGACCGAGGGCACATCGAGGAGGGGGTTAAAGCCGCGGGCGGAACCCCCGCGACCCTCGCGAGCCAGCATGTCGCGATCTCCCAGCAGGCCGCGGCGTGGATCCTCGGCTCGCGCAGTGGGAGCGGCTCCAAAGAGCTCGCGCCGGGGAATCCGCCTCGGGCTGGGGTCCCGACCCCGCGCCGGGCGGCTGCGCGATCCTTCTCGTGATAGGCTGCCCTGCAAAGGGGCCCTGTCGCCGGCCGCGGCGCGCTCTTGCGCGCGCGAATCTCGCTATGCGTCCTCCAGGTCCGCGAGAGCGTACTCCAGATCGGGCCCGAGTGGGCCCTTCGCGGCAGCTTGGGCGACCCTCCCCCGTAGCTGCCGGTCCGCCTGGTCGAGCGGGACTCCAAGTAGGTCCGCGGTCATGCCCAGGGCACTGAGGGCCGCCGCCTGTCCGCCTCGCCCCTTGAGGTCCTCCGCCCGCAGCGTTTCCATGAATGTCTCGAGAGGGCCAGGGCCCTCGGCGCCCTCACTCGCGGCGGTGGCGGGCGCCGCCGGGCGCCGCGAGGGCGCCACGGGGGCTGGTCGAGGTAACCCCTCCGCGCTGGGCGCGTGCTGAGCCCCATGGGCGCCGCCCCTCCAGTGGCGGCCAAGCGCGCGTCCTGGGTCGCGCTGCAGGTGCTGGCGCTCCGCGCTGGCAAGGTAGCGCCGCCTCCAGCCGCTCGCGCTCTCCACGTCTACGCCGCCCCACTGTTCTTGGCGCAACATCGCAAGAAGATCGCGCGGGAGGCGGTGGGCGGTGACGCGCAACCCCACCTCTCGCGCGCCTTGGGGGACCTCGTGCAGCATGCGATTGATCCAATCGATCGGGCAGCGCCCGTCCTCCAGCGGGGGCGGGTGCCGCGCGACCTCGCTGGCGGGGGCCTCCACCCGGACACCTCCAAGGCCGGTGCCGATGATGAGTCGAGCGTCGCCGCCCGTGTCTCGCACGTCGGGTCCCTCGCACTCACCCAATAGAATGTACCAAGGGCTCGCCGGGGGCGCGTCATGGGCGCCCTCGCCCGCGCGGGGGTCGTCTGGGAGGATAGGGCAGACCTTCACGAGGAAGGGCTCCTATAGCCACCCATGGTGGGCGACGCGGTCGCCAGGGGTTCCACCGTCGGCTGACCGTGAACGGTCACTGGCCCTCGCTTCCGCGGATCGAGATCGACGCGGCTGCGGACCGGAGGTCAAACTCTGGCTCCTGGAGGTATCCGGGTCGGTGGTCGGCGCCGCCGCGTGCGGCGGTGGCGCAGCAGGCGGAGGGTAGGCCGCTCCGTCCGCCAAGCGCACCCCTCGGCGGCCATGCGCGGTCCAATCGCGCGCCATGGCGGGGCTCGGTACCCGCGCCCTCATGCGGCGGCGCAGTCCCCCGAGAATCCCTGGCTGGACTGCAGTCTCGACGCGCGCGGTTGGGCCCTCGTCTCGTCGAAGATGCTCGCCGCAAATCGGGGCCCCTCCGCAGCTGCCCTTCGCCATGCGGAAGCATGTGGGGAGGCTGCGCTCGCGGCCGATAAGCGTGGATCGCTATTCTGAGCGTGATGGGCGCAAAGGTGCACCTGCGCGTCAAGGCAATGCCCTGGTCGGGGAACGTCCGAGACCCCGGCATCCTCTTGCAGTAGGACGGTCGCCTCCTGCATTCCGCGGTCCCCGCAGCCCTCCGGCTGAAGGGGGCGCGCCCCGCCCGCCAGCTGCACGCCGACTTGGGCGGCCTGGCACGGGCGTTCCTCCGCCTCCGCCTCACTCTCCGAGTCTATGTCCAGGCGACGGTAACCCGCGGCGTCGGCGATGTAGCGCGGGTCCGGTCGTGCGCGGCGCAGCCACCCGCGCAACGTCCACGGCAGGCAGATCAGCCACTTGAGGAGCCCGAAGACCTTCCGGAGCCCCGCGCCGACGGCCCGACAAGCTGTGGCCTTGCCGTCCTCCGCTAGGTCAACGATCTGCGCGTGGTCGATGGCCGCGTGCTGGTCGACATGCATGGGGGGCGCGACCGGGCAGGACGCGCGCTCGACGGCCCGGCAAAGATGCACGTCACCCGTCTCCTCGAGGTTTGCCCGCCTCTTCCCAGAGGGTAGAAGACGTTGGATTTAGCAACCCAGAGGTGGGCCGTTAAAATCTTGCTTGGACGTTGTTTTTACGTCCGACAGGTGTTTGGTTTTGGCCGTAAGATACAAGCGAGTGCAATATAGATGCGTTCGCGCGGCACTCCTCGGCAACTGGCTACATTTCTAGCCTGTTGTGGGTGAGTCGCATTGTGGTTTCCGTGCTTGGTGTTGCGTTGTCCGTTCCCTTGTGTGCTCGCGCTCATGGCGCGACGTGGCGCAATAGAGCGCAGCGCGTTCGGTTCCAATTCGGCGCCGGCCACCGCCTCGAGTGGCGCGATCCGATCGGCCGCAGGTTTTGGCTGCAGCAAACGCATTGAAGCATAAAAAGGGGGAGGAGGAGAAGAGGAGGAAGAAAACTAGGAGGAGGAGGAGGAGGAGGAGGAGGAGCGGAATGAGGAGGAGAAGGAGGAAGGAGGAAATGGCGGAGGAGGAAGCGATTGCGCAGGGCGACACTGGGTCTGATTTTCAGGAAAAACAAGAAGTGAACAAAAAAAAAAAAGAAAACATATAAAAAAATGAATAAATAAAAAAAAATAAAAAAATACCGCATGGGCAGCATAGGAGCCACGGAGAGGAAAGAAGCAGAGCAAATATTTTGTTAGGGGTCAGGGGGCGCAACAGAGGAAGAGTGACAAGAAAAAAGACTAAATAGGGGGATGAGGATGAGGAGGAGATGGACGATGATTGAAGGAGAAGAGGAGATAAGCGAGGAAGGGATGCGAAGGGAAGGGGGGGGGGGGGAGGAAGGAGGAGGAGGAGGGGCAGGAGGAGGAGAGGAGGAATAGGAATGGAGAGGAGGGAAGAGCAGGAAGGAGAGCAGAGGAGAGGGGAGGTCAGAAAAGAGGCTGAGAAGGCGGATAAGGAAGAGGAGGGGGGAACCCCACGCGTTCGCAGGGTGGCAGCCGTATCGACCGACCGTTCCTCGGGTCGACCCTCCAAGATGGCCTCCAAGACGGCTTAGATGGCCCCAAGATGCCTCCAAGACGGCCCAAGGTGCGCCCAAGACGCCCTAAGATGGCCTCAAGATGGCCCACAGCGGCCCAAGAGGATCCCAAGAGGCCTCCCACGACGGCCCAAGGGGCCTCCAAGAGGTCCTCCAGGAAGGCCCGAAGAGGCCAAAATCATTGATTATCCTTTGTGTTTGACTGACTCTGGTATTTGCGCCGTTTCGGCTTTCCGACGGCCCAAGGCGGCCCAAGAGGCCCCCAAGGTCGCCCCAAGATCGCCCAAGAGGCCTCCAAGATGACCCCATGACGGCCCAAGAGGCACCCAAGACGGCCCCAAGAGGGCCCCAAGACGGGCCGAGAGAGGCCTCCAAGACGCCCAAGATGGCCTCCAAGACGGCCCCGAAGCGCCCCAAGAGGGCCCCAAATCGGCCCAGAGAGGCTCCCACAATTGCGTGGCCAAGAGCGCTCTGGCAGAAAACGCTGTGTCGCACGCATGTCGTGAGCAATATCTTACATGCGCTCACGGAAATATGCAATATACGATTGCGACTCCTCTGAAAAAGGGAGTTGCACCAGAACGAGCAAACTACACATTGTGCGATGGGTCTGCGCCCGACTCGCACGAGATCGCTGGCGCTGCACCCGAACGGCAAATTATACATTGTGCGATGGCCTGCGCAAACTGCGTCGGGAAATGCTCGACACCTCGGAGAGCTTTGTGGCCATTGAGCCACCCACCTGACATGGTATAATATGTCTGGCACGTCGGAGTTCCTTCCGCTGACGCCCCTTTCGGCTTCGAGCGAATCAGAAAGTGGCTGTACTTCTCTGGGCAAGTCAACAACAACTGCGTAGGTTTCGGCATCACGTGTCCAAACGCTTTCTGGTAAGTGAGAACTCACCGCCCTCGGGCGCTCTTAATTGCAGCTGCGCAACATGCATACTTAGAGAAATGGCGAGTGAGAGGCTGTTCGGTGATATAATAGCACAAACGTGTCGCCACGTAAAACATGACAGCACTGACCACTTGGTTCGTCTCATTTGCCATTTTGACCGGTCCCTATCCCTGTGCCCTTCAACGTGGAGGTAACGGCCAGATGCATATGCGTTCATGAACCCCCACGTGGCGCATTCGGGTGTCATCAGAACGGCGCCATTCTTCACGAGGCGAGTGACGAGCCAAAACGCAAACACAATTCCAACGACAGAAGTTATGTCCCCATCATCACATCGCCTGGTGGCTGCGTCGAATTCGCGGGCCGTGCCGGTCAGTGAACGGATCCAATAAGATGCCCCCCCCCCCCCAACCGCTGAACAATGCCACGGCCGTCAGATCTCTGCTCAAGGTCAGCGTCAAACACCATGCTATTGTCGCAGATATGCGGTCGTGGAGCGTGCTGTAGGTTCTCTCTATCTCGGTAGCGAAGGCCTTCACATAGTTTGGGGGGCCCACGGGAGCAGCCTGAATTTTGAGATGTTCTGGGGGCGGATCTCTAGGTTTCGCGCGTGCTGGCTGGAACAATGGTTCGGGTGGCGGTCTTTTGCGCCTGGCCATTCCGCCTGAGAAATCTCGGCCCTGAAATGGCAGCATGGTAGCGGTGCGATAGGAGATGGGATGGATGCCCTACTCTGTTCATGAGCAGGCTTGCCCCGCCATTTCGCAGACTCGTGGTCCTCCTCTCCTCCCTCCCCCCTCCTCCTCCACATTCCTCTCCCCCTCCCCTCCCCCCCCGTCTCCAGGAACCAAACTGGGGCGTGCTAGGGGCGGCGGGGGAATTGGCGACGACGACGATGTCGACGTTCATGACGGCAGCGATGGCGGTGAGTAGGAGGAGCAGTTGCCATTGCCATTGTTCGCCATCCTCATGTTTCTGTTGTTCTTTATTTTCTTTGCCCTCAACCCCCCTCTACGTGGTGAATGTTTTCATTGCGAAGGCCCGCGCGAGAGCCCCTCGGACCCTCGGTCGCCGCCACTGCCCCAGGAGGGGGGGGGGGGCAGGAGGAGGGTGAGAAGGAGGAGGTAGCAGAGCTGAGCAGGATGAATGAAAGCCAAAAGGGCGATGAGGACGGAGAAAGATGTGGAGGAGTAAAAGGGCGAGTAGGAATAATATTTCGGCGGAGGCACCGCGTGGGGAAACGAAATTGAGCTCTTGGCGAACGCTGCCCCGATTACTTTTTACCCTTGGGCCTTAGGTCCCAACAACATGCGAACGCTGGTTTTTCTGCAAATCGTCAACGTATTAGCTGAGTCAAACTGCAGCGAACCATGAATTATGCACGATGTTGCCGTGAAGACGCAACCGCTGACAATCCGCTTCTCCCATGCCCGCCTGTGCGAGTTCTCAGCTACGCTGCGGAGGACTTTGTTAAGTGTTTCGTCGCGCCACGTCGAATGATGCCGAGGATTACCGAAAACATTCATGTGTGCCGTGAGGTGTACAAAGAGATGATGTTTTGGCGTGAACATGCCACCTGCTCTGTCGTATGCTTTCAAATGTTTGACGCACAACGTTAACAACTTCTGATGTGTATGAGGCGGGATCTTTCGACCTGGCGATGTCTTGAGCACGTTCATGTATTCCACCAAATGCTTGCACGCATTGAATATCTCCACACAACTATCGGCCTGGAAAAACTGATTGCTGCTGATATGGGCGATGAATTTGAGCAAATACCATGTCTCCGCTCCCTTGGCGTGCACTTCAGGAGCAAACGCACTGCCGAGCATCCCTGGCGTCAGCCTGCCAATCCTACTAGACGGAGGGATGTTCTCCGATTCATAAAACTCCTGCAACTCATGTCTAAGAGCGCGGCAAGCGTGTTCCACCATGACCTCGCCAGGACCAAGGTGGTGCCAGGGATTCGCTGTGATCACCGCCCACAACGCGACCGCCACCGCTCTCGCAGCCGCGCCCAGGTGCAGCGTGTGAAGGGCGTCTATGCAGATAGACGTCTGGGGGCTTATCCCCAGCGGCGCGTCGAATATTGGATTCCTCCGCGTCACTGGGCCCAGCAGCGCACCACCCGCATCCGTTCGGCGACGCCAGAACGTGACCCGGAACGGAAGCGCCCGGCGCGTCAGCAAGCCCACGTCAACCAGATCAGAGTTGGGGACGAGACGATCGCAAGCTCTGAGAAGCACCCCTCCCACGCGCACTTCCCTCTGGAGGACTCGGCCAAAGCGCCTGTCATAGCGCAGCCCTCCATCAGCGAACAATGCCTGCCACTTGTCCTGGGTATCCAAGACAAGGTCGATCTCGCAGGCACTGCGCGCATCCTGGTAATCCCACCCGCCCTCCGGGCGTAGGTGGCTCAAAGAGTTTCCTCTTCCTTCTCTCCCTGCGGGGAAAGGTTTACCCCTCCCCCTGCCCCCCCCCCCCTCCCTGGACCTGGACGGGGGTTTCCGCGAGTCGTCCGAGCGCCCAAAGCGGCTTCGGCGAGGAAGCCAACATCATTGGTTGTATTAAGGTTTTGGCCCCATGTTGGCCTCCTGGGGGGGACTGCAATTAGCGCCCCCCCTCCCGTGATCGATCTCACCCAAGATGGCCCAAAGATTGCCCCCAAAACTCCCAAGGGTGCCCCCCCAAGAGGTGGCCAGGAAGCCCCAAGAGGCCCCCAGGATGCCCCCAAGAGGCTCCCAAAAGACCCTCACGAGTCCCCCAGAGACCCACCAGAGGCACCCAGAATGCTCCAAGAGGCCTCGGCGAGAATGCCAAATCATTGATTGTACGAAGGTTTTCGCAACATGTTGGCCTCTTGGGGGGGCACTGATTAAGAGATGACTCCACAAGCACCTGGGAGAGCCCAAGATGACTTCCAAGAGGGCTCCAGATATCCCAAAATGTCTCATACTGGCTTCCTCTGCGTGCTGCCCACTTCCCTGATCGAGGCGATGCCTCTGGGCATCGTTTCTGGATGGGCTGGTCGGGATTCGCGAAGCGTCAACAATTCACTGGATCACCCCATGGAAGACCAACCAACGATATGTTGTTGTACTCATGCAAGGTGCATTGCGCAGATGAGCACATGGGGCATGGATGGTACACAGAATTCCACGATGCGAATCCGAGCGTGGTTACCCAGTCAGCCCAGTCCCCTTTCAGTTGAATCACGCATGCCTTGTAGCCGAGATCAGCTGAAAGACTGCCCCAGACCTCAGAAGCCTCCCACTCTTTACCATTGTGTTTTACGGTCGGCCGAACCCCCTCCGCCATGGCTTTGATTGACCATCGGAGCATGGTGAATATATGAAATAAAGTATCCCACCCCTTGCATCCACAACCACACAGCGACGATTTTCTCACCACACAAATGAGATGTCTCCTGCATGTGATAAGATTGTACATCACGAAGCATATCAGGGACTCTTGATGGGCAGATGTTTTCTGTCTAGTGTATGACACGCCGTCAACGTAAACCGCGAGAGGGACAGGCAGCTTTTCATTGTTGCGCACAGCTTGCTGAACTAAAGGATGGTCCCGATACGCAGGTTCCCATTCGTCATTATCGCGCATGGCTTGGGCATTTTCGCTGATGCTGGGGTGAGCGGCTGGCTCATCGTGAAACGCCTCGCGAGGTAAAACGCAAGGCGTTGCACGTTGAACACGAGACAAACCTATCAGCAGGAGGGGGGGGGGGGGCGGCGTGCAAAGGACGGAGGTGGAGGCAGATAAGGCGGGCACGACGAGAGCAATGGCGTGGAGCAAGGGGGGCATGAGGGACGGGCAAGGAGGGGCAGGGGAAGCATGGGGCGAAGGAGGAGTACCTTTTCCGAACGTTCTGTGGCGCACAAAGGCTTCGGCGAGGAAGCCAACATCATTGGTTGTATTAAGGTTTTGGCCCCATGTTGGCCTCCTGGGGGTGACTGCAATTAGCACCCCCCCCCCGTAATCGCTCTCACCCAGATGGCCCAAGATGGCCCAAAGATGGCCCCCAAGGCTCCCAAGGGTGCCCCAAGAGGGCTCCAAGAGGTGGCCAGGAAGCCCCAAGGGGCCCCCAGGATGCCCCCAAGAGGCTCCCAAGAGACCCTCACGAGTCCCCCAGAGACCCACCAGAGGCACCCAGAATGCTCCAAGAGGCCTCGGCGAGAATGCCAAATCATTGATTGCACGAAGGTTTTCGCAACACGCTGGCGCCTCTTGGGGGGGGAGGGGGGGGGGGGGGGGGGGGCACTGATTAAGAGCTGACTCCACACGCACTGGGAGTAGCCCAAGAAGACTTTCCAAGAGGGCTCCAGATATCCCAAAATGTTCTCATCTGGCTCCCTTCTGTCGTGCTGCCCACTCCTGAATCGAGGCGATGCCTCTGGCTGGCGTTTCTGGATGCTGGTCGGGATTCGCGAAGCGTCAACAATTCACTGGATCACCCCATGGAAGACCAACCAACGATATGTTGTTGTACTCATGCAAGGTGCATTGCACAGATGAGCACATGGGGCATGGATGGTACACAGAATTCCACGATGCGAATCCGAGCGTGGTTACCCACTCAGCCCAGTCCCCTTTCAGTTGAATCACGCATGCCTTGTAGCCGAGATCAGCTGAAAGACTGCCCCAGACCTCAGAAGCCTCCCACTCTTTACCATTCTGTTTTACGGTCGGCCGAACCCCCTCCGCCATGGCTTTGATTGACCATCGGAGCATGGTGAATATATGAAATAAAATATCCCACCCCTTGCATCCACAACCACACAACGACGATTTTCTCACCACACAAATGAGATGTCTCCTGCATGTGATAAGATTGTACATCACGAAGCATATCAGGGACTCTTGATGGGCAGATGTTTTCTGTCGAGTGTATGACACGCCGTCAACGTAAACCGCGAGAGGGACAGGCAGCTTTTCATTGTTGCGCACAGCTTGCTGAACTAAAGGATGGTCCCGATACGCAGGTTCCCATTCGTCATTATCGCGCATGGCTTGGGCATTTTCGCTGATGCTGGGGTGAGCGGCTGGCTCATCGTGAAACGCCTCGCGAGGTAAAACGCAAGGCGTTGCACGTTGAACACGAGACAAACCTATCAGCAGGAGGGGGGGGGGGGGCGGCGTGCAAAGGACGGAGGTGGAGGCAGATAAGGCGGGCACGACGAGAGCAATGGCGTGGAGCAAGGGGGCATGAGGGACGGGCAAGGAGGGGCAGGGGAAGCATGGGGCGAAGGAGGAGTACCTTTTCCGAACGTTCTGTGGCGCACAAAGGTTATACAACTCCAGGTTCTCGGGCCTTGTCGGGGGCAACGCGTCGAGGTGTTTTGCAAAATTGCCGCTGGAGGACGTCGGATTGCATGCGAAATCACGTGCGCCACCCACGGCACCAGCCTTTGATGCGCAATGGGATATCACGCAAACATCTTTCGCGCTCAGGACACATCTGGCATAGAGCTCCAACAGGCATTGAATTGTATTATCACCAGCTTCTGTTCTCTCACCATCTGAACGAGCGAAATCACCAGGGGGCGATGTGTGTGTCTGGCGCCTCCTCTCCTTAGCCATGATGGCTACGGGCGGGAGCTGGGGTCGAACAGAAGTGCGCCGATGGGGGCAAACGGAACATTGCCCCTCGCCAAGCGACGTCGGCCATGCCCCCCGATCCAAGGACCCCCCCCCCCTACGTTAGCCTCCAGAGAGCTCGCTCTGCCGAGGCCCGCGGGGTGGTTGGACCGTTCGCATCCCACCTATTCCCATCCACCGCACCCCCCTTTCCCGTACCGAGGCAGTGTCTTGCATCCCCCCCCCCTCCCCCCCCCCCAGTCTTTAATAAGCTTCTTGGCCTCGGGCCCTGCCCCGTGGACACGCCAGGCCCCCGAAAAGAGAACCCCGAGAAGACCCACTGAGCATCTTTAGAGAGCCACTAAAGAGGACCCCACATCCTTGGGGGCGCCCAACAACAAGACGGATTAGACGGAGCCCATTGGCGTGCGAGCGTTGTCGTGCGTGCGTGCGTTTGTTTGTTTCGCGTTGGTGGGAGGGGTTCCTCGGGCGCTATCTTGGGCCCCCAACGCACTCCATACATGTAACACATTTGAAGCAACGGTTAATAATATACCTACCCTGAGGGTCTCGCGTGCCGGATCTCAGCCCGGCAGAAGATGGGGGAGGTGTGAGGAAGCGGTCGTAATCCGACATAACATACTCATTTTGTGTTCAGAACATGTGTTATATAAACGTACATAATTAGCACGCAAGTAATATTTAAGGACAGATCAGCACGTTGAGATGCAAATCGCAACATATGCATAAAAAACAACACGCGCCAAACAATGACTCGACACGTATGAAGGACAGGTTTGGGAGGGAAATAACATCATAACGTTTTTTTTTTTGAATAAAGCACACGTTGCACGGGAATGTGACACCAGCTGCCTAGGCAGCCAACGGCATATAGCTGTGGATGTAAGCTAGATGGCGCAATGATGTACGAAGCATGTGCAGCATTACTCGTGACATCATATTGCCATATTAACTCTACGATTAAGTTAATGAGTGCATTAGTTACTTCCTTTATGATTTATTGCTAGATATGGAGACATCTTCGCAATTTTAAACACACGGGAATATTTCCTAGAATGCAGTTTCCGCTTGAGAACTTAGGTTCTTGCCCAAGATATCCTTATGAATCTGAGCATGCGGGAGTAATTGTAGTCGACGTCGTCGCCGACGTCGTCGAACACGTTTTTATAGTTAGGTGTTGCGTTTGTTATAGTTGTGTTTGTCTTGTGTTTTTGAACTGCAGGAGGTTGGTCCCTCCAAGGGGAAAGTAGTGTCGTGGCTCCTGGCGGCAGGCACGGGGCGCCCGCAAAGCTTGCACTGTCGCGCAAGCGGTGACGCATGCTTACTGTACACGCAAGCGTCGGTGTTGCCAGTTGCCAGATCATTAATGCTCTAGATTCTAGATCGTGCTGTTCGGCGTGCGCGTGGTGCTGCGCGGAGTCCTGTCCGATGGCGAGGCTGGCGACTCCACGAGAAAAAACTCATCTGCTGATGCTGTCGACCGCTGGGCTGAGAAGTCCTTCCACTTTGACGGGTCCTTCACTTTCCAACCGCACGGTACCCAGCTCTCTGGGTTGTTCGGGTCCCACGGGATAGATGGTTCCAGCCCGTTCTCTGTCTTGGTAGCTTCAGTCGTGTAGTCGATCCACCCTTGCGGGTTCTTGACCTGCCAGCCGTATGGGACCCACGTTTTCTCGTCATCCGGGTCCCACCAGTGAAGGGAGCAAGGGTTCATCGCACGCTTGTTGTAGTCCAAGATCTCGTCCTCCTGCGACTTCGTGAAGTCGCGCTCCATGCCGAAGGGCCCCGTCATTGATATGTCATCTTGCAGCACCGCCTTGGCACAGCTGATGTGGTCGATGGCCTTGTTGATCGTCTCGAGCTGCATCTTCATCATCGTGATGTTGGTGTTCAGCGACATGCACTTCGCTGGGGTGCCGCACCGTTCCGCCTCGCCGCGGACAATGCTCATGCTGAGTGACCATTGGTGCTCCTTCAGCAACTCGTGGCCTGCCTGGAATGATTCCACTGCAGCGTTCACCGCGCCCTTGCTGCTCTTCAAGATCTGCTGCGACTGATGGATGCGGTAGTCGTCTGAACCGATCTCCTGCGCCCACGGCCGACCTCCGCGCTCCATGGCCGAACGATCCATGGATGTCGGCCTGCGGCGCTGCGCCTGGGACGTGGCGTCCTAGGCTGCACTCGAAAGTTCGAGCCAAGACTGGCAACGGAGTGAAGGGCAGACTGAAGCCCTGACGCTTCTTAAGTCCGAAGACATTGAACCACCACCACCAACCCCCTGGGCGTAGGTGGTTTAGGGAGCTTCCTCTTCCAACCACAGTCTTCCGCGGGGAGGGGTTTGTCCCGCTGTTCCACTCCCTCTCCTGGACATGGACGGGTGAAAGGGGGGGGGGGGCCAGGGCGCCCAACAATGCATCAGTTTTTTAATGTGGTGGCCACGTGTTTGCATATTTGGGGGGAGGCAATGCGAATTGCAACCGTCACCGCATTTGACAGTTGTCCTCCAACATGGCCCCAAGAAACGCACATGAGGCTCAAAGAGGCCCCGCCATTGCCCCACGATGGCCCGAAGAGGCCACCATCACCAAGATGGCCCCACGCTGCCCAACCAGTCCCATCCTCGTTCCCCACGGCACCCAAGCCGCCCACGCGCACCCCAGGACCGCCAAGAGACACCCACTAAGGCGCACCAAGAGGCCACCACGAAGCGCGGTATCACAAGAGGCTCCGATGGGCATCCACGAGACTTCGGGCCCTGTTGAGTACCAGTCTCCTCCTGCACCTCATTAATCCTCATACTCATGCTCTCCCCCCTCCTCCGCATCCTCATCCTCATCATCCTCATCTTTCTCCTCGCCCCCATCATCCTCATCATATTCATCATCCGTGTCCCCACCCATCCGTCCATGCATCTAAGCTCAGCCTTGCTCCTCTTCATCCCACCTCCTTCGCGCGGCTCGGTCGGTCCATGCGTGCCCCCGCGCGTCGTTGATCACCTCAACTTGCCTGGACGTCGTTTCTGGATGAGTTGGCGGGGATGCGGGGAGCGTCCACACTTTCAACAGGCTTCATTGGTTTCGCATGAGTTGTGCAACCGATGTGTTGGTTATATATGTGCAGTTGCTAACTCAGAGACTACGTAAATGCACGCATGCGAGTGCCCATAGCGTTTACCATGCACGCCATCCACATGTTGCGTTGTTACATTTACCCCAGCTCATCGCATCATCAATCCCGATTCCGTTTCAGAACGGACGCGTTACAGCATATTTGCGTCGCTGTTTCGGTTCGGGGCGATGTATGTTTGGAGGGTGGCCCGAGGATAATGATGGTGTCTTGCGATGGGCAGGCGCAGTACATCGTTTGATGATGATGGTGATGATGCGGAGGGGATGGACGGATGCATCGCCGATTGGCCCATTGGATGTTGTTGTTTGTTGTAAGGAGGATGGAGCGAGGATGCGGATGAGGTGTTATAACATCCGCCGCTCTGCGGTTGATCGGGAGTTTCTGTATATATAGAAGAAGGGGCGCGCGCTTCTGGGCGAGAGGGAAACGACCGAGAGAAGAAGGGGCGGCCGCCCCACAGGACCTCTCCATGGTGCCGGAAGCCCATCAGGGCTCCCTCAGGGCCCCTCCCCCAGGGCCGGGGCTCCCTCGCCTGCCCCCTCCCCCTCCTCCTCCTCCTCCTCCTCCTCCTCCTCCTCCTCCTCCTCCTCCTCCTCCTCCTCCTCCTCCTCCTCCTCCTTCGCCCCCGTCGGCATATCCAGGCGTGTTATGCAGTCAGGTCGTCCGTCCGGAAACGGTGCCGGAGGCCGCTCTGGGCTCCTCTGGGCATCCCCCCCGGGGCCCGTTTTGTGAGGATGTCTCAGGCGAGGGCGCCGGTTTGGGATTCGTCACCGGATCCAGCGGATCCAGCGGATCCGTCCGGAAACGGTGCCGGAGGCCGCTCTGGGCTCCTCTGGGCATCCCCCCCGGGGCCCGTTTTGTGAGGATGTCTCAGGCGAGGGCGCCGGTTTGGGATTCGTCACCGGATCCAGCGGATCCAGCGGATCCGTCCGGAAACGGTGCCGGAGGCCGCTCTGGGCTCCTCTGGGCATCCCCCCCGGGGCCCGTTTTGTGAGGATGTCTCAGGCGAGGGCGCCGGTTTGGGATTCGTCACCGGATCCAGCGGATCCAGCGGATCCAGCGGATCCGTCCGGAAACGGTGCCGGAGGCCGCTCTGGGCTCCTCTGGGCATCCCCCCCGGGGCCCGTTTTGTGAGGATGTCTCAGGCGAGGGCGCCGGTTTGGGATTCGTCGGATCCAGCGGATCCAGCGGATCCAGCGGATCCGTCCGGAAACGGTGCCGGAGGCCGCTCTGGGCTCCTCTGGGCATCCCCCCCGGGGCCCGTTTTGTGAGGATGTCTCAGGCGAGGGCGCCGGTTTGGGATTCGTCACCGGATCCAGCGGATCCAGCGGATCCGTCCGGAAACGGTGCCGGAGGCCGCTCTGGGCTCCTCTGGGCATCCCCCCCGGGGCCCGTTTTGTGAGGATGTCTCAGGCGAGGGCGCCGGTTTGGGATTCGTCACCGGATCCAGCGGATCCAGCGGATCCAGCGGATCCGTCCGGAAACGGTGCCGGAGGCCGCTCTGGGCTCCTCTGGGCATCCCCCCCGGGGCCCGTTTTGTGAGGATGTCTCAGGCGAGGGCGCCGGTTTGGGATTCGTCACCGGATCCAGCGGCGGATCCAGCGGATCCAGCGGATCCGTCCGGAAACGGTGCCGGAGGCCGCTCTGGGCTCCTCTGGGCATCCCCCCCGGGGCCCGTTTTGTGAGGATGTCTCGCCCGTTGCGGATTCCGTTGTGCCGGAGGCATGAGGATCTCGCCGCCGTTTGGGATTCGTCCCGGTCCAGCGGATCCAGCGGATCCGTCCGGAAACGGTGCCGGAGGCCGCTCTGGGCTCCTCTGGGCATCCCCCCCGGGGCCCGTTTTGTGAGGATGTCTCAGGCGAGGGCGCCGGTTTGGGATTCGTCACCGGATCCAGCGGATCCAGCGGATCCAGCGGATCCGTCCGGAAACGGTGCCGGAGGCCGCTCTGGGCTCCTCTGGGCACCCCCCCCGGGGCCCGTTTTGTGAGGATGTCTCAGGCGAGGGCGCCGGTTTGGGATTCGTCACCGGATCCAGCGGATCCAGCGGATCCAGCGGATCCGTCCGGAAACGGTGCCGGAGGCCGCTCTGGGCTCCTCTGGGCATCCCCCCCGGGGCCCGTTTTGTGAGGATGTCTCAGGCGAGGGCGCCGGTTTGGGATTCGTCACCGGATCCAGCGGATCCAGCGGATCCAGCGGATCCGTCCGGAAACGGTGCCGGAGGCCGCTCTGGGCTCCTCTGGGCATCCCCCCCGGGGCCCGTTTTGTGAGGATGTCTCAGGCGAGGGCGCCGGTTTGGGATTCGTCACCGGATCCAGCGGATCCAGCGGATCCAGCGGATCCAGCGGATCCGTCCGGAAACGGTGCCGGAGGCCGCTCTGTGCTCGTGCTCTTCGCGCCGGAGGTGAGGATGATGTGAGTTCCACAGAAACTCCCTCAAATTACTAGAACTAAGATAGCATTAGGAGGTGAGGGCGACGATGAGGAGGTGGAGGATTGATGCACCATTGGCGTATTGCAACTCTTGAGCTCAAATAGCTCGAGCGCAACACCATCTTCAGCATGTCAATCAGATGCTGAACCGTCTATCTCGACAGGGCCGTCTGACGGCCACGTCGGCACAGCGCTGCCGACAGCTCTCAGTGTTAGCTCAGCTAGTCCTTGCGCGAATGCAGTCGGACTGGGCATAGGGTCCTGCGGGTGTGCGCTGATCTCGCCGCTCGCCGACTCTGTGGCCAACCGTCGTCACCCCCGTGCCTAGCGCTTATACCAAACAATTAAACAGGAGGCCCCAACAGGCCCCATGAGCTGCACCCACTCCTTGATTTTAACACGCTGGAAATCATGAGCCCACCAGGTTTCCACACCCGAAAGTCCGATGAACCAGGAGCCGCGGTGCTGGATGCCATCTGTGGCCTCGAGTCGGCGAGCGTAAAGATGAGGGCATCTGGCAGGTTCGTGGCAATGATCATCCCCACGAGGCTGGCACAACCAAGCTCCGCCTGGTGAGTTGTCACAAGTCGTGCGCCAACCATTTCAAGAACCCGCTTGGCTGGTGGATATTCGTAAAACTTGGACTCGGACGACTGCGCGATTATGAAATACACGCCCCTAGTATGTGCGATCCACGCGAGCATCGCCACTGCACAAGCAATGGTGTTCGTGATCTTTGCACGTACATCACCAGTCGAACCATGAACATTGACATGTCGACCTGCAGTGAACCACTTGGGGGTACTCCAGCACGAACTATTTGGCCCCATGAGAACCGTACCGCCCGCATGCACTGCGTACACCAATTTACATGCATAAGCGATCCCTGTAGTAGTGCTGAGATGTTCTGTCCAATGCCGTGTATCAACATCGAACTCACGCACTCTGTTGTCGCCAGCGTACCTGAGCCAGAACGAGTAATCTCCACGACCAGAATACAGCTCGATCGCCATGTAGACTCGTGTCGTGGACGCGTAGTACCGCTGCACATGCATGATTGCCGCATCGACCATGACAAACTCTGGAGCATCGACTGGCACATTCGTGTTGGCGTACACATCCTCGCGAAATTCCCAAGGAATGCCCTTGGGCGACGCATGTTTGTCAATCCACACAGGTATTGGCGCGTGAGGCTGCCCAACCAACGCAAGCCTAGACTCATCAGCGTCATATGTCTGTCCATTGCAGCGGAGATCCCTGCCTCGTCGGGCCATGGTGGGTACACGTGGCAGGGCACTGCGCATAAAGATACATCAGCCATAACATGGCTACGACGGTGTGACATCGATCGGAGAGGGATGTCGCTATGCCACCTTCGCCGGGGGGGGGGGTGCGGGATGGTGGGGCGGGGGGGGGGGGCGAGGATGAGAAGACGGGTGCCGATGCGTTTGGAGAGGGGGCGGGTGTGGGCGACGTTGAAGTGAGGAACCTGTGCCATGCGATGGCGTGCCTCCTGTCAGACGGACAGGACGAGGAATGCACGAACAGCCTCCGATGGTTCACGCTCAACCTATCAGCTGCAGCGACGTTCAACGCAAATCACTGGTACCCACTGAAAACTTAATGATGTTTCAACGCGTACTGACATGTATGTCTTACTGGTGTACCATGTGTGTTGCTGTATGATAGTTTGCTGCGCTGACTGTTTGCGATGACTGGTTTCTTTTATAAATGGATTGCCCGTTCGAACTACTGCTGGTTCACATCCTCGCGCGTGTCGCGCTGTGTTTGGTTGTGCGTGGTCGGCGGTGTCCTGTTATATTTCGTTTGTTGGTATACCAATTCATGTTTTCCATAGCACCGCTCGGTGATCATCCTCGCCTGGGCGCACCCTCGCACGCGCGTCAAAAAAGACGAGCTGATCGCAAGGACGGCTGGCTGACGCGGGGGGGAGGGGTGTGTGAGTAGGGATGCGGAGCGAGAGGGCGATAGCACCTCAGCCCGAGACTTGATATAGGTAGGAGGGAGTGGTAGAGTGAGAGAGAGAGAGAGAGAGAGAGAGAGTGATAGCATGCCCCACGACTGCGCGCGAGCTCGGCGCTTACGCCGCGCCCCCGCCGAAAAACAGTCTGCCCCTGCCGCGGCCGAGGTGCCCGAACAAATCGAGCTTCTCGAAGCATCGAACCTCCCAGTTCCTCTGATGCACGCTTGCCGAAACTAGTGCTGCTTGCAAGTTCAGAGACTCGTCTTCAAACGTTGCATAGTACAATGGATTACCGTGCTTGTGTATCCTACGAGTCATGTGCATGAAAAAATGATGCTTAAACAGCAGGGGCGTGCCCGACAGCTTCATAAACTCATTATGGCAAAGTGCCAGGTCCAGCAACTGCTGCACCACCTCACGGGGCATCTGCATGGGCGATCTCTTCAAAACTTTCATGTAGTGATGCAGCGCAAGGGCAACATGATGAAGCGGTATGCCGTGTCTCATTTGATACGCGCGCAGCCCAGACAAGTACACCGCCCATGGCAACATTGCGTTTGTTTCCGAACCCATTGTTTTCATCATAGGAATATGCTCGTGTCCAATCATAGTTTTTTCTAGACGTTTGATCCTGTAGTCCTGTGGAATATCATTCTCGTCGTACCAGCTAAACAATTGCTCTTCGAGCCGCTCGATACCACACGACGACACTGTTTCGAAGCCACCGCTGATATGCCATGGGTTCAATCGCAAGACGCTCCATAGTATTGCTGATATAACTCTCTGATGGATCCCTAAGTACAAAATGTGCAACACATCGAGCATGAAGGTCAGCGTGGGGGACACATATATAAGTGGGCTGAACATTGGGTTCCTATGGTTCAGAGGGTCTATGCACGCTTGACCGAAGAAAGTAGGCAGCCAAAACACTGCGACAAATGGCAGCTGTATGGCGCTGAACTCTCCTACGTCTGGCAATTGTGGTGTCGGTTCCAATCTGTCGCCTGCTTTCAGGCCGAACCTCGGGACATCCCGTAGCAACACTCTCCCGCGGACGTGGGCTTTGCGCTTGTCCCAGAACATCATCCCCTCACGTATCACCTGTCAGCGGGCCGATGCTTAGTTGCGCGTGCCCGGACATCGTGCGGTGGTGTCGCTGCTGCTGCTTATGTAGATGTGTAAGTGCGTGTGTGTGTGTGGGAGAGGGAGAGAGTGGGTGCTGGTGTGTGTGTGCGTGCGTGCGCATGTGTGTTTGCATATGTGTGTACCTGTACGGAATTTCTATACAGGCATGTGCATATACATGCATATATATATACACAAATCCGTGTGACAATTACATGTGTGTAACAGTCGCGTACGCGGTGCCTAAGAACTGGCTGGGGATGGGTGGGGAGGGGCGTGGGGGCATGTATACCTATCTGGCTCACACCCCTCCCCGCGCCCATCCAGTCGGTTCCCAGGCACCTGGGCCTTTCCATCCATGGCGTTTATATACAGCACGGACAGCGCAGCATCGCCTGTATGCGATCCGCCTCGGTCGATATGAGCACCTGCACTTCGCACGATTGGCAGTCAGCCTCGTAGTCGTCCAGGTCGTCTGGCATGCCCCACGCGTCATCATACAACGTGACGTCGGTGCAGTCGTGCATGGTGTCGGCGAAAGTCCTACACATCATGCACGGCCTCCACCCACCCCCGAGGCCGCGGAGACCGAATGTGGTCGATTGTTCGATCAGGTCGCCCTTTATCCACACAACCAGCCCTTTCCGTATGGCATCACCCGCTGTTGTTGCTCTAGGATCGTGTGTTGGCCATTGGCTGTGGTCACGCCTACGGTGCGGCTTGTGGCCGTGGATCAGTGCCACCAACGACCATTTGATTGCCAACATGACTTGGTACACCGTGCACCATCCACGGCAGCCACACTTGCATTGTTCTGATTTTTTCAGGATTGCCAGAGTGTGCCTGCGGCGCGTCCAGACATTATACATGAAGAACGCTGTTACTGTATCTGTTTTTCCGACTCGCTCTGAGCGCGTATATCTGATCCCGTCCACATACAAGCACAGTAGCAACGGGCAGTTCTCTCTGCCGATGTGTTGAAGCCCTGGGTGCCAAGAGTAAAGGTCATACATATATTGGACACGTGCGTCAGACTGCATCGATTCCACAGACAATGATTCAGTCGTGTCCACTTCTAACTGGATGGCCTCATGAGCTGGTAGAATCGGTATTTCTTTGATCGTCCGCCCACCACGCCCAGCGGTCGGAACTTCGATCCAGTAGTAGGTAGACTCAGGCTTCCTTGGAATAACTCGGTCGAGATGTTTCTGAAAATTACCACCATTGTTACGATCGGGGTTGAGAGCGAGCGAGGCGGTCTGACCCTCCATCCCAGCTTGTTTGCAGAAGAAGGCAATCGAGCACACGTCCTTCGCCGTCATGGGTCGGGATCCAGCGTGCATCTCCAACAGATACTTGTAGAGGGCCGAGCTCGCGGCATGCATTTGCCTGGCGCGCGCCTGAGAGGCATCGTCCCACGGGCTTGGAGGTTGAAGCCACGGAAACATGTGCAGCTAGCGCTCGGGCGCCAAAATGGCTAGATACGGAGAGGAACCGGTCGGGGAGGGGAATGTTGAGGGAGATGACGGGGCGGAGGGGGTGGAGGCGGAGGGCAGATGCGAGGCAGGGGCGCCCCCTCTTTCCGAGTTACCCCTGTTGGCCTGCAGGCGGGAGGGGCGCGCGCCAGGCGCGCGAAAGGAACGCTGAAATCAGGGCCACAAATAATTTCAGCACGCCCAACGCACACTCCGTTCAGCCCTCCGAGCTAGGCTGAGGTTGAGGATGATTGAGTCTGAATGCTAGTGTGTCTGACTGTTCATGAGTCCACGTGAGTGAGTCTGCGAGTGAGCCTGAGAGCCAGTGGGTCCGGATACGAGTGCGTCTGGAGGGGGTGAAACCAGCGCGAGTTGGATGAGGAGAAGAGTTAGAGGTTACGAGTTGTAAATTGTGCGAGTTGCCGTTGGTATTTTGATGTTGGTGGTGTTTTTTTTCCATTGCCTCCAGGAATGTTTGTACAGTTTTCACATGTCAAGATTTCAACAAATTTCAACGGATGTCACTGATTTTTCACTGATTTTCATGCGTGGTTTTTTTGCACGTATACATATATATATATATATAGAGTGTTTTGTGTGGGTTTCAACAAATTTCAACGATAGTTCACTGATTTTTCAACTCGGTATTTGGGCATCAATCATTGCAAATATTATGGTTGTGCGTGTGTTTTTTGTGCTGACGGCGTGTGATTGCCCGTTAGGTGTTGTGATTTTCGAGGGGTGTACGTGTTTTTGTGTTTGATGGCGTGTGTTTGCTCGTTCTGTGTTGTGTGTTTAGTAGTTTGCTTGTTTGATCATGTGTGTCCATGCGTTTGGTGTGTGCGTGTGCGTGTGCGCGTGCGTGTGCGTGTGCGTGTGTGTGTGTGTGTGTTGCTCTCGTTGGACGTGTTAACGCCTCGCTCATTGCTGGACCTGTACGGCGCACATGGGCGAGGCGGACTGTGATGGGAGCACGACGGGGAGCATTCTCTCACGCTGAGATCTTGCTGGCAAACTGTGCGGCACCTCTCGTGTCACGCGCGCCGAGAGGACTGCGGCGTGCGAACGTCTTAATCGCACCGAGTTCCGTGAGCCACCACGTGAAACCGAAACAGCACGTCACATGGGAGAGGCCGAGGTACCGCAATTTATTGCATGAACCTGTATCCACTGCCACATGTCGGCTCCCCCATGTGTTCAAACGAAAGCTGAACACGTGCCTGTATACATACCTATGCTACTCAATGAGCTTGGCGTTGCACGCCACCGAGCAGCGCATGCATCGCGTCGTCTAGATGTTGGCCAGCCCCTGCTTCTCCCTGTGCATGTTCTGCAGGCAGGTGATATCGGCCTTGAGCTTCTTCAGCGGCGACTCCAGGGCAGGGGTCACGGACGCGATCTTGTCGTCGAAGGTATCCTCTGCCATCTGGCTCTTCACCTTTGCGATGTCAGTGATCAAAATCTCTTTGATGAATTGGCTCCCCATGGCGGCCGAGACCAGCGCGTTCAGGCTCTCCTGCAGGCCCGAGACGCCCTCGGAGTTGTTGGCCCACTTCCATTCGGGCAACGACTTGATGTTGTCCAGGATGAGGTTTGCTTGGGTCACGGTCTGTCCGTACTCCGGGATGGACGTCTGCGCGCATTCCATGTTTGCTTTCTGCGTCTTCTTGAGCTGCTTGATCCTCTCCTTCTCCTGCTCGGCGTCGGTAGTCTTCCCGTCGACGTCACCCGTCTGCGCGGTGCCCGCCTTAGCCTTAGCTTTTCCTCTCGGCATTTTCTTCGCCCTTGGTGTCGGCTGTGGTGGTGTCGCATTCTCGATGTTGCGCTTCTTCGTCGGGTCTACCACGTTGTCTCTTCCTTCCAGAACTGCTGGAGCCGCTGAAGCCGTTCCGCCTCCCGCGATTGTCACTGGAGCAGCTGGAGTCGGTTGGGCCGTTGGAACGGTTGGAATTGCGGCGTTCTTTTCCATCATCTCAGTGATCTCGCTGCATTGCTTCTCGAACTTGCATTTGTACCCCGACTTCATGTACAAGTACTCCATGCGTTTGCTCTGCCAGTTGTACTTGCACCAATATCCGCCCAATTTGATGCAACTGAGGCAGATGTTGAGCGCGGCCTCCGCTCCCGATGACGTGATCCCTGTCCCAGACTCCTTGCCTGCAATGACCTCGAACGGCTCGTAGGTGCCGAAGTCAGCCCAGCTCTCCGCCATATTCTCCACCACCGCGCGCCTCTTCTTGTACTTTACCCACTCCTCGTCGAACCACCTCTTGCGGAAGTCTGCCTTCGCGATGTTCCCTTTGGTGGTCTCGTATTTCTTTCTCTCATCTGGGTTCGCATCCAAGAAGGTCTGGAAGCGGTTGCCCAATGCGCCCCTCGACGGTACGACGCCCGTTGCATGGGCTTCTTCCAGGAATCGGTCTTTCGTCTTGTCGTCGTCCTCCGCCTGCTTGTTGAAGTATGCATTCTGGACGGCCGCCAACTTCGTGTTGCCTTGCGCCTGATTGTAGATGTCAGTCAGCTTGGAGATCAGCTGGGACAAGCTCGCTGGTTCATTGGTGCGCATGGGGTCATTCGGGAGCTGAGTCAAGTTGGCGACCTCGTCCCGCGACGACGCGTCCTGCGACCCCAGCTGTTGGATGCCGATCTCCGCCAGCGGCGCAGCTTGCAGGCCGATCTCCGCCAGCGGCGCAGCCTGCAAGCCGATCTCACCGAGCTGCGCCGCCTGCAAGCCGATCTCACCGAGCGGCGCCGCCTGCAAGCCGATGGAGCCGAGGTGCGGGGCGGGCGCATGAAGTGGTGGAGGTGCTCCAGGCGGCGCACCGTCCCCGGGCTAAGCGCACGCGCGCCAAACCGACGCAACGCACGAAACACAGCTTGAACATCATTGAAACCGATGGCCTCGACATTTCAAGCTGGTCCAGACGGTGCGCGCGCGTGCGCACGTTCGCGTGCGTGTGTGTGTGTGTGTGTGTGTGTGTGTGTGTGCGTGTGTGTGTGGGTGTGTGTGTGTGTGTGTGTGTGTGCGCGCGTTGTGTGTGCGAGTGTGTGTGCGTGTGTGTGGGTGGGTGAGTGCGTGCGTGCGTGCGTTCGTCCGTGCGTGCGTGTGCACGGGCATGCGTGTTCGTGAGTGCGCGTGCGCGCGCACGTGCGCGCGCGCGTGTGAAAACTAGATGGCACGCGGACCCTCGTCCCCCTCGCAAGGGGGACGAGTACGGTGATAGAGGCGTTGAATGCCCAGCTGTCTGGCTGGCGGTCGTGAGGCCACGGCGACGAGCCCGTCCCCTCGACTGTCATGTGGCCGCCCGTGGCGGCGTCGTGCTTGATGTTGCCGATGTCTGTGCCGTGGTCGCTGTTGCCCTTGCCGATCTCGGTGTCGCCGCCCTTGTCGTTGGAGCCGCGCGTGTCCTCGAACGTGTCCTTGGCGCTGGCGTCGCCAGCTCCCGCGACGTCGGGGCTGCGACGCTGGTGCTTCGTCTGGGTGAGGGGCGCCTCGTCGCTGTCATCCATGGCCACATCGGTTGCGCTCCTCTTGCCACTCACGGCATTGGCGTCGACGCCCTTGTCACGGGAATCGTCGCTGTCGGTGATCTCAACCACGGTGTCAGTGCGGCGTGGGTTGTTGATGTCGTCTCCGCTGGAGGCCGCACCATCGCCGCTGATCTGGCCCTTGGAGCCGCCAGTGCCGTCGTCAGCGCCCTGGTCGACGCCCTTGGTCTCGGAGCCGCCCTGGCGGCGATCAGGAGGGGGCAACGATGTCCGACGAGGGGCAGGGCGAGGAGGAGGAGGGTGATTGTGACCAAAATTGGCATCAGGATGAACATGAACTCCCTGGGGCCCCCTCGGATAACCACTGGCGAGGGTATCGACGTTCGGCTTGAACCCGCATGAGGTCCTCCAAATCCCCCTTAGAACGCTCGCCCACGGGGGACTCGTCCTCAGGGCAGTCAGATGTAAGTGCGTGCGTGCGTGCGTGCGTGCGTGCGTGCGTGCGCGCGCGTGTGTGTGTGTGTGATGTGTGTGTGGTGTGTGCGTGTGCCGTGTGTGTGTGTGCGTGCGTGCGTGCGTGCGTTCGTGCGTGTGTGCGTGTGTGCGCGCGCGTGTGTATGTGTGTGTGTGCGTGTGTGTGCGCGAGCGTGTGCAGAGTGCGTGTGTGTGGTCGGGGGAGGGGGGATGCGTGGGTGCGCGATCTGCGTCGCATGTTAGGTGTTGGTGCATGGCGCTGATGTTGCGATGTCTATCGGCATTGCTGATGCCGCGATGCCAGTGTTTCTTGCGTTACCAACGAACCTGAGATGCACTGATGTTCAACGGGGTGCAACCGAATTCGCTGTTTTAATGCTTGTTCAATGCGTGCGTTTGTCATGCGTGCGCGATGCCGACGTTCAGCCGTTCTGGGTGACAGAGGAGGGCCAGGGTGAGGATCAGGAGGGGAAGGATGATGAGACATGCGGAGGCGAGTGATGAGATGCTGCTGCGGCTGACGATGATGATGATGCTGGTGATGCTGCTGCTGCTGCTGATGATGATGATGATGCTGATGATGATATTGATGATGATGATGCTGATGATGATGACGATGTCGATGTCGATGCTGAGGATGCTCATTATTGTTGGTTCTGCCGCCCCCAGGCGGCCTTGAAACCTCATGTGTCGTCCATGAGATGCGAGAGCGCGGCCTCCATCATGGACGCAGCTGGGCCGTCCATGTCGCTCGTGGTGTTGGCCGTCTCGCCGTCCACCTTCGTGTCTGGCGTGTCCACGTGGTCTGTGATCATTGTCTTGCTGATCGAGTCCTTCTTGCTCGGGGTCTTCATGTCGGGGGATTGGCTCCCAGCTGCATCAGTGCTGGTCTTGTCTGCTGCCACTGGTGTCACCTTCTGCGCCGCCGCCAGCTCCTGCTTGGTCGGAGTTGCCGCTGGCTTCTTCATCAGCTGTGAGTCGACGGACACCTCGCGCGTGGAACGCTTGCGCTTGATCTGGTGGCACGCAGCAGCTGGCTTCTTCATCGCGGTGCTGCGCTGCTTCTTCTTCAGCGGTGCGTCGGTCTCGTCGTCGACGGCCTCGAGATCGTCTTCCTCGTCGGAGGATGCGGCATCTGCAGCATCTGCGTCCGCATCCTTGTCCTCGTCATCGCTGTCATGGTTCTCGCCAGCGACCTGCTCGACGATCTCGGCGTCGTCCTTGTTGTGCATGCCTGGGGGGTGAAGCTTCATCAATCCTCCTCATCCTCCGTCTCATCATTCCTTTCCCCCTCTCCCTCATCCGATCTACCATGTCAGAGCCTATATGTGAACCTCTCTCATCCTCACCATTATTTCCTCGCCCTCCTCCTCCTCCTCCTCCCCCTCCTCCTCCTCCTCCTCCTCCTCCATCCTCCATCCTCCTCCTCACTGCTCTCTTCCCAGCCATCTGCCCTCCTCTGCATCCCGCCCTCCCCGGAGAGGAGAGCGGGGTGGGAGTGCGATTCTAGTCCGTCTATGCCTGCAGGCCGCTTGCGAACGACTGCGGCGTGCTTCTTCAGCTCGTTCTGCAGCTCGATCCTGCACTTGTTCGCATCGGCCTTCGTCTTGATCGTGTCATCCTTGAACTTCTCGATGATGTGCTTGTGCACGGCTTCGAGCGCTGCCTTCTCTGACTCGAAGTAGCCGCAGCTGATGTTCGTCATCTGCTCTTTGCCCTTGCCCCCCTTCACTGCGCGGTGGACCCTGATCAGCTTGTCTGGGCCGCGGTCGGCCATGATGAAGGCCTTGACTTTCAGACCGTCGGGGGTGTCTGTCCAATCGTTCAATCTGGACGAGTGGGCCCGACATTTGTCTACGTCGGTGAACGCCTTCTCGAACACCCACTTGTCATCGCAATCGTCGTCGTTCTCCCAGTAGGCCGTGTGCTTGCCGTTCTCGTCGGGGCCGTCGATTCTTGAACATTTCTCTGCAGGCCCCGACTTCCTGTTGTTGATCATCGGGTGATCTCGTCGCATTTGTACACGTACTTCACGCTCGCGAACATGGGGTCTGATTGCTTGACGCCAATCTTCTCGAGCGGCTCGCTGAACCACTGTGGCCAGACCTTTCTAGTGAACGTCGTGCTCGCATGCTTGAGCATCGCGCGAATTCTCTCGCTCATCTCGATGGACCAGCTCGTCGGCACTGCGCCTTGGACGCCTGGCCAGTTCTTGTCGTTCCCTATCAAGTAGAGCGCATTCTCCAGGGACTTCTTGCTCAACCACATGTTGGGCGCGACATTCTTCCTGATGCAGTAGACGATGTCGATGTGGGCGGCCATCCTGTCCTTGCCTGGGCCTGATCTGCCCTTCTTCGTCGGGTAGATGACGAACTCGGCCGTCGTCGCGAACGGCGCGAGGTGCTCCTTCATGAGGCTCACGTCCAAGCATGCGTGTGGCGAATCGGCCGAGACGTCTGATGCCGCTCCATCGGCCATGCCTCTGGCAGTGGCCCGCGCGAGCGCTCGGCTGGCGCTCGTCGCGCCTCCTAGCCAAAATGGCGATTGATCATGCTGTTGTTTTTTTATTTTTATTTGAGTGATTGTATCTCTTGGGCGCTCGGTGGCCGCTTGGGACGTCTTGTGGGTCTCGCTGCGATCCTGGAGGGCTCCTGGGCGTATTGGGTGCATTGTGTGTGTGTGTGTGTGTGTGTGTGTGTGTGTGTGTGTGTGTGTGTGTGTGTGTGTGTGTGTGTGTGTGTGTGTGTGTGTGTGTGTGTGTGTGTGTGTGTGAGTGTGTGTGTGTGTGTGTGTGTGTGTGTGTGTGTGTGTGTGTGTGTGTGTGTGTGTGTGTGTGTGTGTGTGTGTGTGTGTGTGTGTGTGTGTGTGTGTGTGTGTGTGTGTGTGTGTGTGTGTGTGTGTGTGTTGTGTGTTTGTGTGTGTGTGTGTGTGTGTGTGTGTGTGAGTGTGTGTGTGGGGGGGGGGGGGGGGGATGGGGTGTGGGGGGGGGTGGGGGGGGGGGGGGGGGGGGGGGGGGGGGGGGGGGGGGGGGGGGGGGGGGGGGGTGCCTCGGGCTCCCTCTTGGAAGCCTCCTCGCTGCTTCTTAAGGGGCCCCATGGGGCTATCTTGGGACCATCGCGCGGCCTCTTGGGACCTCATGTGCGCCTGTTGGGGCCATCTTGTTAAGAGGCCAAAATGAGGCCAACGCTGGAATAAAACTCCCTGCCCCCCCCACCGTTCATGTCCAGGAGAGGGGTGAGAGGGGAGAGGTAGACATTTCTCCGAAAGGGAAGACTGGGGCTTGGAAGCGGACGTTCCCTAAAACACCTACGCCCAGAGAGCTGGTGGCAATCATTATACTTCTTCTCTTCCTCATCCTCCTGCTCCTCCTCCTCATCAGATTCAGACTCTTCCTCCCCACTCCCTCATTCATTCCTCCAGCCTCCCCCGTGTCAACATCCTCCCTGTTTCGCACTGTTCGGCAGCCCACCTCTTTGCTCCCGTACTTCCCTGATCACCTCACTCGCCTGGACATCGCTGCTGGATGGGCTGGTGGGGATACGCGAAGCGTATGGATGGGCTGGTGGGGATACGCGAAGCGCATGGGCTGGTGGGGATACGCGTATTTCAACGAAGTTCAACGGATTTCACTGGAATTTCAACGCTGGGGACTGATGGCATGATCGGGCACGAGGAGGAGGATGAGGAAACTGAGACGGATGAGGAGGACGTGGGTGAGTAGGATGCGCACACGCAAAGATCAGAGGATGACGCGGAGCAGGAGGAAAGGGGGAGGGAGGGAAAGGAGGGAGGGAGCGAGGGAGGGAGGGAGGGAGGATGAGGGAGAGGAGGAGGACGAGGATCTCGAGAAGGAGAATGGGGGGGAGGGATTAGGACGAGGAGGAGGCGAACGAGAAGGGCGAGGCGAGCGGCCGCGTCCTGGAGGTCCGCCGCCGAGACGCCGGCTGCAGCCAGCACCTGGGCAGCAATTGGAAACATACGGTGGCACGGGATATCCCGTGCCACCGCATGTGTCCCGTCGAGGGTGTATTGCAGCATCGATGACGCTCCTCGTCCTCCTCCTCCTCCTCCTCCTCCCTATGTTTTCTCTTCCCGTCCCCAACCTGCGCCACGTCGGCTGCTTGCCCGCGCAGCCGAGCTGCCTGGGGAGGGGGTCGAGGGAGTGAGTCGATCGATCGATCGATCGATCGACTCTCTCGATGAATCAATTTATTGTTGTTAATACCTAAATACAAACATACTAGTATCTAACATGCACATATGTAGATCAACAAACATAATTTTATTCACCGAGAGAGCTGATCGATCGATCGATCGATCGATCCACTCCCTCGATCCTGCCTCCATGAGGCCGCGCCAGCACTCGCTGCTCAGGTGCACCTCGGCGTATGTGTGCCCCTCGCGCAGGGGCTGGATGTAGGGCGCCGTCTCGTCGCTGGTCGGCGTCGGTGCGGCGGTGGATGCCGCCGTGGACGCACAGCTGAGCGCCTGCTGGTGCTGCTGGTGCTGCTTCTTCTTCTGCTGCTGCTGCTGCTGCTGCTGCTGCGGCTGCCCGTGCTGGAGCAGCATGTCGTAGACGCCGCCGTCGCCGATCCACGAGAGCGGCGGCGTCGCCGCGCCCACAGCTCGAAATCGATCGTGCTCGGACTCGAACATAAACGGCCACAGAGGGTGCGTGTGTGTGTGTGTGTGTGTGCGCGCGTGTGCGTGGGGGCGGGGTGGGGCGCGTGTGCGTGTGTGTGTGTGTGTGTGTGTGTGTGTGTGTGTGGGGGGGGGGGGGGGGGGGATATCAGCACGTCTGTGTATAACCGACGTGCAGAGTGTATATTCAACACGCGTAACTGTTTCCACGCACTTTCAACATTTGATGATGTATGTTATGATATACATAGTGGTGTGTTCGCATGTAGTTGATGATGTTGCATAATCGCGCGCGTAGTGATCCAGCCCGGGAGACCCTCAGGGTATGTCTATATCTATATATATATATACACATACATACATACATACATACATACACACCGACATACCGCCGGGGCTCAAACTTACATATCGTGGGCTAAGCGCGGTTGGAAGAAGAAAAAAAAAAAAAAAAAAAAAAAAAAAAAAAAAAAAAAAAAAAAAAAAAAAAAAAAAAAAAAAAAAAAAAAAAAAAAAAAAAAAAAAAAAAAAAAAAAAACGCAGCCTTGCGACGGGCTCCACAGTGGAGGAGGGAGGTGGAGGAGGAGGGCGCTCTCGCGGGCAGAGCAGCGCCAATGGCCTTCGCAATGAAGATGCCCAGGCCGTAAGAGAGGCGGCGCAAGCGGGGGGGGGCGACCGCTCGCTCTTAGCTTACCCTCTCCGTCCTCCTCATCCTTCTCCCCCTCTTGATTTTCTTTCCTCCTCCACCTAGTGCCAAGTCGTGTCGGTTCCCTACCTCCTCTTCCTCCTCCCTACCAGTCTCCTCCTCCTCCTCCTCTTCGCTTTCCTTGTTCAAGTATATCACGTCTCTCCTCCTCCTCCTCCTCCTCCTCCTCCCCCCGATGCCCCTCGAATGTTCCCCATGCGTTCAAACCCTCATCCTGATTTTCGGACCGATGATCGTCTCACGCGTGTCCTGCCCGTCCCAAGTCAGTCGAAGTTGTCTTTTTGATTGAGCTCCTGATCCTCAGTCTCCACGTGATTCCCCCTCCCACCTCCCCCTCCTGCCCCTCCCCCTCTCCCTCCTACTCCTCCTCCTGACGCGCATCGTTGGTTCCAGAATCCATCGGAGCAATTGAAATTGGAACCGCGCTGCGGGATCTACCTCATCCTCCTCCTCCTCCTCCCCCTCCTCCTCTTCCTCCTCCTCCTCATCTTCATCTCCCTCCTCCTCCTCCTTCTCCCCCGCCCTCCTCCTCCTCCTCATCGTCATCTTTGTCCTCGACCTTTCTACTTCTCACTCTGTATTCAATATCCGCCTTGAGTAGGCAGCCCCAGCCCCCTGGGCACCTTCATCCTCGCCCCCTTCCTGCCAACCCCGCCCTTCATTACCCCACCCTGCTTCTTATCCCACCCCCACCCTCGGTCTAGTACCCTCCCACTGCCACATGTTTGCTCAATGCGTAGTTTCCCCTAGATAATGAGGGCGACGCGCAGATCACCAGCCCGCGAACTGGAGCATCTGAGGGCCAGGGGGGGCTCGAGACGGGTGGATCGCTTCAAAGAAGAACGGTTGAACCCTCTTACGCCTATTGTTGGGTGGTCTCTGTGATTTTTGGGCCCTCGAGCCGATGAAATTGCTCTGGGAGCCCCCAGGGCCCAGTGATTTCAGGTAAAAAATCAACGGACATCAGCGGAAAATCAGCGGAAAATCAGCGGCACGAAACACGGTAAAAACACAGCTGAAAATGAAAAATCAACGAGAATCAGCGCAAACTCACCGCAAAATCAACGCAAAATCAGCGGCCCTTTTTCCGTCCTAGAAACAGCCGGGGTTCTTAAAAACAACCGGGGTTGGCCAAAATCCGGCCTGCAGAACGGGCATTTGTCAGCAAACAAGGTCCGACCCTGAAAAACAACCGGGGCCCGCCGCTGATTAGCCGTTGTCCGTTGAAAAAAACAGAACCCCACCCAACATTGGACGTTATACCCTGCAACGTTTGCCCCCAGGAGAGCCCTCGAGGCAAAGGCAGGGCTCGTCACGGGCGAATGCGCAGGCGCACTGGTCGCCAACCCCTGCGGCGACTGCGTTCGACACTTAGTCGAACGCCCGAGAAAAGTAAGACGCGCAGATCACGCGTGCACGATATATTATGATGCGCGCTGCACAAGCTGGCTCTAACAGTACCGCATGCGCGAGAACTTACAGTGTAAGAGCCTCACCCAATTGCATATCGACTGTCACCCGTTCCAGCCTGTATCTGAATTGAACCTCAGTTAGCGTTTCAATACTCCTTCATCTTCTCATAATGCATCCTCGAGAGCTTGTCCGCCTGTTTCTGCGCCCTGTCGACGAGCTCGCCGAGGTCGCTGGTCAGGGTCGCCAACTGGACATCCATCTGGGCAGGGTCATCGTAGCTCGCCTGAATCTGCTTTACATTCTGGCCGATAAGCATGGTCGCGATGGGATTGGAGAACACATACTTGATCATGTCGTCGTTGGCTTTCGTCATCGGCTCCACCAACACGCTGTCTTTCAGCCACGACCAGTCGGGAGAATTTGCAATCTGGGCTGAGATGCAAGCGATCGAGGAGCTCGCCTGGCCATGCGCCACCTTCAGCTGCTGCGCATCCTTGATCTTGGCCCTCAAGTCCTTAGAGGCTGAAGCGTCGGCCTTAGCCTTAGCCTTAGCTTTGCCCTTGCCCTTGCCCTTCGGCGTCGCAGGTGCTGGCTTCGGCGACGGAGCCTGGCCCCTCACAGACTTCCTCGACCTCTTGTTGGGCGGTTCCCTCGCCTCGTCGCCGACGGCGGCCTCCTCCTGGGCCGCGCGCGCCGCGGCGGCTGCGGGCTGAGCTGTGGGCGCAGCTGGACCTGCGGGCGCAGCTGCGGGCGCAGCTGCGGGCGCAGCTGCGGGCTGAGCTGCGGGTGCATATGCGGATGGAGCTGCGGGCGCAGGTCCGTTGCCGCTGCACGAGGCAGCGCTGACCGCCGCGCCGCCGCTTGCAGATGCCGGCGCTGCACCTGCAGCTGCGCGAACTGGCTCGAGCGTGGTACGCCCTTCGGGCTCAGCGAATTCTGCAAGAAGGCGGCCTCTGTTCTCCTCGCGCTGCGTAGTCTGCCAGCACTGCGTGAATATATCATTGTACTGCTGCTTCACGTACAGGAACTCCATGGCTCTAGTCATGACGTTGAAGCGGTACCACTGGGTGCCCATCATGACGCACGCGTATGCGTAACGCCAGGCACGCTCAGCCGCCTCTTCGGTGTTTCCCTCCTCGACTTTGATCCTGTCCAGGGGGTGGTAGACGCCCGTGTCTGCAGTCGCGACCTGATGGCGATTGATCATCTCGCGGCTCTTCCTGTGCATCTCGAACTTTGCCTTGCACCACTTCTGCCTGAAAGCCTGCTTCGCGCGGTTGCCCCTGCACTCGAGCCACGACTTCTTCAGCTCCTTATCCGAGGCCAACTCCCTCTGGAAGCGCCAGCCCAGAGGGCTGCGAGCATTGATCTCGAAATTGGTCATCTCGGCCTCCTCCAGGTGGGGATCCCTGCCTGCGTCGTCTTCGCCATCGAGCTCATGCTTGTCGTAGCGGCCCCTCCCCATCTGCTGGCTCGACAAGCTGCGCAGGAATTCTTCCTGGCTCATGCCCTCTGGGGCGCGGGGGGGGCCGTCGGGCGGGCCGTCGACGGGCGGGCCGTCGGGCGGGCCGTCGGGCGGGCCGTCGGGCGGGCCGTCGGGCGAGCCGTCTGGCGGGCCGTCGGGCGGGCCGTCGGGCGGGCCGTCGGGCGGGCCGTCGGGCCCCTCGGCTGCCTTGCCTGGCAGCGCCTCGACCCTCTGCCAGAATCCCCTGTCTGCTGCCACGACTTCGCTGCACTGCTGTTCCGACGTGCCCTCGCGCGGAAACGTGGGCCTCGACAAGTGCGCGGGCGGCTGCGATGCGGGGGCTTCCGGAACGGGGGCTCTGGCGGCAGCGACGTCGCGTGGGTTGCCTGGCGCTGTGAAGGTCCCCTCACGCTGGCTATCCCCAAGGAGCGCACCTTCGGGCCCTTGCTTGTTGAGCTGCCCGCCGCCCTGCCCATCAGCTGGAGCTTCGGGGGAGTCATGGACCTCAATGGGCGCGGGCGGGGCGGCCTCTGAGGGTGTCTGGGGCGCACTCGCTGCCGAAGGCGTCACAGCTGGAGTTCCTCCTGCATTGGACCCCGATGCCGTCGTGGAGACAGGGGAGGGGGCGCCCGCCGTGACCTTGTCGAGGCTCTCAACCAGGACTGTCATCAGGAGAGGTCGATCCTCGAAAGTGTGATGCGAGGTTCACACAACAGGACGCCGCAGTGCGTCCAGCTAGAACTGAGAAACAACGGCGATGGTACTGTGAACTATGGTTGGCTGCGTGATGCGTGCTGTCACATGTTGCATTATGTGCAATTGCATGCTTTGCCAGTTGTCTTTCAGCTCTGTGCTTTCTGCTTATGCTGCGGTGTTGTATATGCTGCGTGCTTCCTGCTTGTCTATGAGGTTGGCCGTGCGATTTCGTATGATGCAACGTGCGTAATTGCATGCGTTGCCAGTTGCTTCTGTTTTGCGCGGCATACGCGTCGACTCTTTCGAACAACTCTCTTTGCCCCCTCCTTCTCACCCCCAATTATCCTACTCTGGGGGCGGGGCAGAGGAGGGGGGGGGACGAGGAGGAGGAGGAGGAGGGGGAGGAGGTGGATGAGGAGGAGGAGGAGGAGGAGGAGGAGGAGGAGGAGGAGGAGGAGGAGGAGGAGCAGCAGGATCATGAGCAGGAGCAGGACCAGCAGCAGAGGCAAGAGCAGAGGCAGAAACAAGAGCAGAAGCAGGCGCAGGAGCAAGCGCATGATGAGGCGAGCCTATCTCCCCTCAAGCGATCATGGCCCCGAGTTCTTCCCAACCGATTATTGCCTCGAGCTCCGCCAGCCCTTCGGCTGACATGGGGGGGTCGCGGGGGCGGCGGAGGCGGCTGGGGTGGCGGGTTCCTAAGGTGCCGAACCCACTCAATCCACTGCCCGTTATTTTCATAGTATGCTGGCACAACGACTTCTTCTTGGGTAAACCACCCACGCGGGCCAAGCGACGGTTGGGGCGGAGGATGCTCGGAACGGGCAGGTGGACAAGAAGATCAAGATGGAGTGGATAAGGGCAGACGAGAAGGAGGAGGAGGATGATAAGGAGGAGGGGGGGAAGACCTTCTTCTGAGATATCAGCAGGGTGGCGTAAGCTATTTGAATGCGCTCAAGAACCAACCGAAAAGCTCCTACCCACTACCAGGTTTCTGGCCCTGAAAAAGCCTTAGTGGGCAAGAGCGTGTTTCGCGTTGTTGGACCGAATCGCTGGATTTCCTTTGGGGTCGGTATCAACATGCCTGCTTGAATCCCATCAGCCCTCTGGGCGTCGGTGGTTTAGAGCGTTTCCTAGTCCACCCCTCCTTCTTCCCCTTCGGGGAGGGGCTTGCCCCCCCCCATGCCCCCTCCCCTGGGCCTGGACGGGGGGTCCGCGAGTGCGCCCAAAACGACTTCGGCGAGGAAGCCACAATCATTGGTTGTATTATGGTTTGGGCCCCATTTTGGCATCCTGGGGGTGCTGTAATTAATGCCCCCCCTCCTGATCGATCTCACCCAAGATGGCCCAACGACTGCCCCCGAGGCTCCCAAAGGTGCCCCGAGAGGGCCCCAAGGTGGCCATGAAGCTCCAAGAGGCCTTCAGGACGCCCCCACGAGGCCCCCAAGAGACCCCGAAGAGGCCCCAAGAGACCCCGGAAGCACCCAAGATGCTCCAAGAGGCCTCGGCGAGAATGCCAAATCATTGATTTTATGAAGGTGTTAGCAACATGTTGGCCTCTGGGGGGGGGGGGGCTGCTTAAGATGACTCCAAGAGCGCCTGGGGGAGCTCGAGATGACCTCCAAGATGGCCCAATATACCCCAAGATGTCTCATAATGGCTCCCTCTGCGTGCTGCCCACTTCCCTGATCGAGGCAATTCCTCTGGGCATTGGTTCTGGATGGGCTGGCGGGGATTCGCGAAGCGTCAACCATATTTTTTCACGAGCTTGATGTCCCATTGGGCGCCACGGCACTTGCGGCAGCAGGTGGCAATCTCACGGAGGCAGAGTGAAACGTGTGATCTCTCTTTCTCGGAGAGTCGAGCCCCTCTCCCCGACCCCCCATTCGCTTTAGGGGGGGCCCGCCAGTTGTGTCGATCTGCGTATCGCCAGGTTCTTGGGGCCCCTTGGGGCGCTCCTCGCACCAACCTCCTCACCTACACCCTTTCGGTCTCAACCGCACCCATCTTCTGGACCCTTCCCTCCTCCGCTCCTGCGCCGCCACCTCCCCCAACTCCCCTCCCCCGTTCCTCTCCCTTGTCTGGCGGGGTTGGGGGTAGAGGCTCAGGCCCTTCGCGCCCATCTTTGCGCCCCAGAGAACAGAGAAGCAACGCTCCATGGTCCAATGCCCATGGTATCTCGCATGCCACGCGTGCTGTGACATTTCGTCCAGGAGGGGGCAGGGTCTCGAGCAATCTTGACGACGCTGACGGTATAGCGATTTTCTCAGATTCATCATTATCGTTCTCCGTGTTTTCCTCCGCCGTCTGTTTGTCATCCTGTTTCCAACGATTATCCTTTTCCCTACCCTCCTCAGCTGTGTTTCGTAATGCTCGTGTGTCGTCATGCTCGTGTTTCGCTCGGCTGTGGTACGTTTGGCTTCAAGTGTTTGAGGTTCAATCGCCCCCCCTGGAAACGCACCTGGAGTGCGTTGGAAAGCTTCGCTGTCTGCCCGAGCTCGGCAAACTGAAAGAACTGAGCGCGAGAGGAAAACAACATAACACACTTGAGACGAGAGCACTAGCGACGCAGTGCGCACCAGAATGAACGCAAATGTACACAACACAGAAATAGGAAGGCTCAAGAGATCGGTGGGCTCAGCTCCCCCGCCAAGCCACCTGAAAATCCCTCTCGCACATTGACCAAACTCATTGTGGCGACATGCCGTGCACGGTTCACGCATCATCATCGTCAAACGCATTGTTCCAGAAATCAGAGCACTCAACAACCTCGTCAATCATGGTGTTCAGCGAGGTGGTCATACTCTCCCACGGGCCAATCAATGGAGGCGGGATCTCTCGGATATCATCGGGGCTATCGTCCGCGGAGTCGTCGTCGATGGGTTCGACGACCTCGCTCGTGGGCTCGCCCGTCTCCTCCGGTGGCCCCTCCTTTGCTTCCTGGGGGTTCTCCAGCGGCTGAGGCTCCTCCTTGCCCTCATGGGGCTTCTCCTCGGGCTTCTTCTCGACGATCGTCAGGTTCTCCACTCCCTCCATGGGTGCGCCCTTCTCCTCGGTGGCTGCTTACTTGTCGGGCTCCTCGTGTTTGGCTTTCTTGCAAGCTCTTTTGGGGGCGGCAGCTGGGCGCTTCCGCACCGCCGTCTCCGCAGGCTGCGCCTCGACGGACGAAGCTGCGCTGGTCGCAGCCAGTGCCGCCGCCTTCTCGTCCTTCTCCTCGCGTTTCTTCAGCTCCTTGAGCTTCTCCCTCTTCAGCTGCTCGGCGTCTTGGGCGGTGAGGCGCCCCTCGCAGTAGCGCTTCGCGATGTCCTTCATGAACTCCACCGCCTCCGCCTCCTCGACTGCGCGCGTGGAGATCTGCGTGACCTGCTTCAAGTTATGCTTGATCTGAATCAGCTTGATCCCCCTATCCATCACAAACTTGACCTGCACCTGGAGGCCGTCCACGTTGCCCGTCCACAAGATGTTGCCCCCTCGCGGCGTCTTCGAGGGCTCATGTCCAGCATCCTCGAGAAAGGTCGACGCCAAGCAGTCCAGCACCTCGTACTCCATTCCGTCTGCCCACTTCGCCCAGACGTAGGTCTCGCCTGGCTTGACGGTCATGCTGTCGCAAACCTCAGGCTGAAATCGATCCGCGAATGCATCGCATCTCCATGCGCGCTTGATGCTCTCGTCGTATCCGAACGTGAACGCATCCTCGGGCTCGGATCCCTCCTCGGGCTTGGGCTCCTTATCGGGCTTGGTATCGTCCTCCACGTTGCTCTTCTGCAGCGCTGCCTTCTTCGGCTCTGGGACCTTGCTCTCGTTGGCCATGAGGTTGGTCCACCACGCAGGAGCCCTGCTCGGCGGCTTCTCCTTGCGAGCGAGGCCAGCCGCGTGAAGCAAGAGAGTTCGGAGCCTCAGCGACGCGCCTTTGGCCCAGGACTCAACCTCTCTCAACTTGATGTCGTCCTTCTTGGCCGTGCCGACGTTGGCCATGACCTCCTCCACCACGTGCAGGGCGATCGAGAAGTTCGGCGCCACCTGGGCAAGGATGGGGGCGCGCAGCCGACGACGCGACAGGGCAGATGAGGACAAGCGAGGGGGCAGGGGCAAGAGATGACAAACGTTAAATCAGCAGGCCACCTGGCGAATCGCTCTCAGCACCTCCCCCAACTTCTCAAACCTGCCGCGGTCCAGCATCTCCGATGCCAGGGCGTGCCCGTGCAAGGGCCAGCCTTTGTCATCGACCAGCGGTGTGAGTGCCTCAGTCAGAGCGCCGTTGATCTCCTCACCGTAACGTGTCCTCGGGACTGGCTCTGGTTTGGGCGGGCTCTCGGCTGCGCTACTCTCCATCATTTTGGCCTTCGGGGTCGACGCAGTCATCCTGAGAAACGCGGATCTGGTCTGCGCCGAAAGGATTGAACAAGACCGGCTGCGCGGCTTTGTGTCGTTGCGTTTTGTTGTTTTGTTCTCATTATTTTGCTCGCACCCCCCTTTTATGTCCATGCACGCACTCCTTCTCACAGCGGCCCAATGCGCGCGGCACTGAGGCGGCAATTGCACATTGGACGCGCCCTCCATCCGTGGAGCTGCAGCAATGTTGTAAGCCAATTACGTGTTGCGCTAAGGCGTGAGCTCCATTTTGAATCGCCCTTATGCAAATCCGCTAGAACTGGGGATACATAGCAAATGTTCGCGGCATCGAGGCGAGAATGCCACATTGAGTAACGCACCCCCTCGACACACGTGATTGTTATATACAAAAACTGTCGCGCGTGGCGTCGAGGCGGGAATTTAATGTCAGGTCTTATGCCACCTCCGCCCATCACTCCGCGGCAACCAATGTGCGCGGCGCCATGGCGAGAGCTAGATTTAAAGCAACAGACGGCCTGGACCCAAATCCCTCTTCCAATGGCTGGGCGGGGCGGGCGGCGGCGCCAGGGGCGAACGAAGATCGAGTCGGAAGGACCAGCCGAACACGGAAAAGACAAGAAGGAGAGAGGAGAGGAGAGGGGAAGCAAAAAGAGGAGGAGGAGGGGGGGGAATAACGACGAGGAGGGGGAGAGCAGCTGAGTTTTTATTTTTTGTTGAACGCACGCGCATGCGCATCGAGGAAAAGCAGAGCTGCGATCGACAATATCGCATGCCCTGCCTGAGTGCGATAATCGCACATGGACGTTTTTTTATATAATATATATATAACGTCTAGAATTGAAACGCAAGACGTTAAAATTAACGCATAGACGTTAGGGTTGCGATTTCCAGCGCCTCCGCACCCTCTGGGTTGCGGCTGGTGCGCCCGAGGACCTGCCCGATCTTTACGTTGAGACCGTGGCGGTCCAGGCGGCACCTGTCCGCGAAGTTGCAGCTGGCGCGCGCAACTTGCCTATGCTTCCGCAAGAGCACGCGGTTGCGCGCGCGGTTGGTCCCCCGGCCGCGCACGCCCTTAGTGTAGGTTAAGCGAAGCCACGCGTGCACTAAACGGAGAGGGAGGAAGAGGAGGAGGAAGGAGGACGAGGACGGGGGAAGGACAATGATGATATCTTTCAATGGCAAAGCGGCCACGCGCACCACCCTGAAGGCGCGGGTCCGGCGGGACGCCGCGCCGCCCGCGCGCGCGCCCAGTGGCGCGCGCGCGTTCTGGCACGCCCTGCTGCCGCACGGATCTGGTGCCGAGCGGAGCAGGGTGCACAGGGAGCGAAGCGGGGTGGGTGGGCACCCGAGTCCTGGCTCGAACTCGAGCCAACGACTGCGGACCCAAAATGGCTATGGCAAAACCCCCGCTTCCCTACGCTTAACCTGCAGTCTACCAACATCACAGACTATACAAGTTAAGCGAAGCCACGCGTGCACTAAACGGAGAGGGAGGAAGAGGAGGAGGAAGGAAGACGAGGACGGGGGAAGGACAATGATGATATCTTTCAATGGCAAAGCGGCCACGCGCACCACCCTGAAGGCGCGGGTCCGGCGGGACGCCGCGCCGCCCGCGCGCGCGCCCAGTGGCGCGCGCGCGTTCTGGCACGCCCTGCTGCCGCACGGCCAAAACCAAAAGAACGTAGCCGCGCGCGGGCGAAGGACGCCCGGGCGCGCGACCACTGGCCTGCAAGCCTGAGGCCTTCCTGGAGCGGGCGCCAGGCCGCCCCGGCTGGGCAGCGCCCCGCCGGCGGCGTGCAACGCGCGCCCGAGCTGGCCCCTACGGCCTCGCCCAGGCGCGGGGGGCTAAACGCTCCCCAGGGCCGCGCGCCGCCGGCCCGCCGGCGCGGGATCGCGCCCGCGAAAGGCGCTAGCCGCGCGCGTCGCGCCGGACGCGACATAGAACACGCAGAGAGCGAGCGCGCGCGTGCGAAAGCACACGCGCGAGCTGGAGGTGCAAGCTGGCTGCAGCCCAGAGGACGCCACGTGGCCCGAGCAGCCCGTCGCTCCCCCCGGTCCTCCTCCTTCTAATCCCCGTCGTCGGGCGGTTCCCCTGTGGCGGTCAGCGCGCGGCCCTCGATGCCCCATGCTGCCGGCGAACATGTCAACGTAGGACGATCCGCTCGTCCCCGTCGTCGCGCCCTTCGGCATCCTCGTCGAGTAGGCCCTCGGCTGCCAGCTGCACCTCGACCAGGCCCTCCCGACACCAGGCGGCGTCGCCAGGCAGCTGGCGCAAACGGCCTCGCCGTCCGCCCCGCGGCCCTCAGCGGGCCCCCGGGTCGACCGTCGCGGGATCCGTAAAAGGCAAGCAACGCACCCGGTATGAGCGAGCAAGTGATGCGAGCAATGTAGCCACTGCTCCCTCGCTCGAGCTCGCCCAGCGGCCGCAAGTACTGCGCCACTGCGTCGTTGAACACTGCAATGCCCGTGAGCACCGGCATGTCGTCGAGCACCCGAGCGCCCTTGCAGCTGCGCACGCCCTTGAACACGAACACGTCGCCGATCAGCGCGCCGTCGAGCGCAGGCACGCTCGTGACCTCGTGCGTGCCCCGGGAACTGAGCGCGCGTGTGAACACGACCGCATCCCCGTGGCCCTCGACGAAGAGCAGGTTTGCCGCCGTGACTGCGCCCCTGAGGCTGGTCCCCTCGCGGCCGGGCCCAGCTGGGCCCTGTCTCACGGACGAACATACCTTCGCCGCTGGAACCTCGCCCCAAGGGCTGGTCCCCTCGCGGCCTGGCCCAATCTCGGCGTGGCCATCCACCAACAGGCCGCCCGCCGCTGGAACCCCGCCCCATGGGCGTGTCCCTCCGCGGCCGGGCCCGGCAGGGCCATGTCCCGCGGTAGACTGCGGGTTGTCGCAGGCGGCTGCGGATAAGGTAATACAATCGAAGCACGCCCACTGCAAGTACGGCCCCTCCGGGAGTACCATCACGCAGTGGGGAATGCCAAGAACGTCCGGGAACACCGTCGCGCCGTTGGCCACAGGCACGCCCGTGCGCACCTGCAAGCCGTCGAGCCTCGGGAAGCTCGTGACCTCGAGCGCGCCCTGGGGCAGGAGCGCGGCCGTGAGCCGGACCACCGTGCGCATCTGCATGCCGTCGAGCCTCGACAAGCTCGTGACCTCGAGCGCGCCCTGGGGCAGGAGCGCGGCCGCGAACCGGACCACGTCCTTGAGCACCGCGCTGTGGAGCAGAGCTTCGCCCCCAAGCGCGCGCGCTGTTGAGCACCGGCGCACCTGTGAGGACCCACCTGCCATAGACCAAGGGTGGAACGGCCGCTGGGACTTCGCTCCTTGGGCTGATCCCCTCGCAGCCGGGCCAAGCGGACCCCTGTCCCGCGGCCGGCGCTTGCCAGTCGGGTCTGGCCGGGAGGGCGAGCACGACCACGCCATCGAACGCGACCATCAGCAAGATGGGCCCACGCGAGCCAGTGAACGCAAGCGCAAGTAGCCGTACCTCGCGGGGCGGGGTCGCCATGTCGGGCCTCCCGCCCGGTGGCTGCCCGGGGCGGGCCAGCGCGCCACGGCGTTCCAGGGCGCCCACGAGCATCGATGTGACGTCGAGCACCTGGGCATCCCCGGCCAGGAGCACGCCCTTGAGTACGACCACGTTCTCCGACTCTGACTTTGCCGGCTGGCAGTCCAGGCCGACCGCT
>CAUYUJ010004939.1:58481-65604 GCA_963575745.1 Prorocentrum cordatum | reverse complement strand
ATGAGGAGGAGGAGGAGGAGGAGGAGGAGGAGGAGTTCTGGGGTTCTGGGTGTAGCGACCAGGTCGGATCGAAAAGCCTCTGAAAGCCTCAGAAAGCCCCGCCCACTCAGAAGACCTCGGAGAAGAGCGAAACTCGGATTGCCTCACGCCCATTACTCAGATCACCATGCGGACCACGACGACCTGGTACCCTGCCAAGACGCGCATGTGACCTCGATGGGGCGAGCACCATTCAATTCGAACACAGAGTCAACACGTGGCCAGACAACCTTCAGGGAGCTGGACTAACGAGTATGACATGGCTCGTACATCTGCGTCTCCGCGGACATTAGCTATGCTGCTACCCACCCTGTCAGAGCCGCACGTGAGCAAGACCGACTCCTCAGACCCTCCCAACCGAAATTCTGGAAAAGATCTCCAGGAGGAGGAGGAGGAGGAGGAGGAGGAGGAGGAGGATGAGGAGGAGGAGGAGGATGAGGAGGAGGACGGGGAGGAGGGGGAGGATGAGGACATGAGTCATGGGATGAGGAGGAGGAGGAGGAGGAGTGAGGAGGAAGAGGAGAGGAGGTAGGAGGAGGAGGAGGCGGAGGCGGATGCGGTAGCCGGAGGCGGAGGAGGAGGAGGAGGAAGAGGAGGAGGGAGAGGAGGAGGAGGCGGAGGAGGAGGATGAGGAGGGGGAGGAGCGAGTGAGGAGGTGGAGGAGGAGGAGGAGGAGGAGGGGAGGTTGGGGAGGAAGGGGGAGAGGAGGAGGATGAGGAGGGAGAGGAGGAGGAGGAGGAGGAGGAGGAGAGGGAGGAGGAGGAGGAAGTGTCGGAGGAGGAGGAGGTATGAGCGATGATGGGGGGAGGAGGGGGAGGAGGAGGAGGAGGTGGAGGAGGAGGAGGAGGAGGAGGAGGCGGGAGGAGGAGGATGAGGAGGAGGATGAGGAGGAGGAGGAGGAGGGGGAGGAGGAGGATGAGGAGGAGGAAGAGGAGGAGGAGGAGGGCGGAGGATAAGGAGGAGGAGGAGGAGGAGGAGGAGGAGGTGCAGGAGGAGCAGGAGCAGGCGGATCAGGAGTAGCAAGGGGAGGAAGATGCGAAGCAGGATGAGCAGGATGAGCAGGCGGAGGAGCAGGACAAGCATAAGGAGGATTAGCAGGAGTCGAAGCAGGAGCAGGAGCAGGAATATGAGCAAGATGCTAATGATGATGCTGATGCTGCTGATTACGATGATGATGCTGGTGATGCTGATGAGGATGCTGCTGATGATGATGATACTGATGATGATGATGCTGATGATGATGATGGTGGTGGTGGTGGTGGTTGTGATGCTGATGATGATGATGTTGCTGATGATGCTGTTAACGATGATACTGATTGTGGTGGTGATGCTGATGTTTATGTTGATGCTGCTGATCATGATATGTTGATGATGATGCTGATGATGCTGATGCTGCTGATGCTGATCCTGATGATGCTGATTGTGATGATGATGATGCTGTTGTTGATGATGCTGATAATGCTGCTGCTGTTGATTCTGACGACGCTGATGATGCTGATGCTTCTGCTGTTGATGATGATGCTGATGAGGTGGAGGAACAGTAATAACACGAATGCTGATTGTTAGTACTATTGTAATACTACTAGGAGCATTAACCAAATCACCACTTCGAGTATTACTATCATTCGTAATACTAATTTGAAGACGAAGGCGAAGACGACGATTCTGAGTCATACGAATACTACGGATCACCGTGCAACTAATACGAAGCGGACGAGTCACATTCTCATTACTTTTACGAGTCGTATTAAGAAGTAACATACTAAAACAATAGGCGCACCAGCACACCAGGACTACGAATACTACGGATCATGGTCATAACGCAAATGCGGCGACGGATGATACCACGTCTGATAAGAGTATGACTGCGAACAATGATATTGCACCGTACACTTGTATTACTATTGCTAGTTAAACGAAGAAAAAGGCTACTCGTACTAATGGGGTACTACTAACACTACCAATGTTTATATGACTACTATTATTGTTCACAGCTATAGTGCAACAACTTATGCCCGTAATAACAAAACAACAAGAATACCACTATTACTTATTTATAATAACACTACTGGAGCTACCACCACCAATACTACTACTACTACTACCACTACTACTACTACTGCTACTACTACTACTACTACTACTATTCCTACTACTACTACTGCTACTACGACTACTATGCTGTTATGGCTATTGTTAATACTGATATGTTTTACGATACATGTACATACTTTTACGAACAATAATGATCTCACCACCTATGCCACGACAACTGGAAGTACTGCTAATACTACTGCAAAGGGAATGGTGAGCACTGAGACGGATAACACTCATAGTGATGATCTTAACACACAATGCTACGAATCATATGGTTAATACGGATATTCACAGGGCACATATTGTCAATACTGATAACTAATACTACAAATGATGGTTCGTACATGACTCGTACTAAGAGGAGGAGGAGGAGGAGGAGGAGGAGGAGGAGGAGGAGGAGGAGGAGGAGGAGGAGGAGGAGGAGGAGGAGGAGGCGGAGGAGAGGAGGAGGAGGAGGAGGAGGAGGAGAGGAGGAGGAGGGAGGAGGAGGAGGAGGAGGAGGTGAGGAGGAGGGGCGGAGGAGGAGGGAGGTGGAGGAGGAGGCGGAGGGAGGAGGAGGAGGAGGAGGAGGAGGAGGAGGAGGAGGAGGAGGAGGAGGAGGAGGAGGAGGAGGAGGAGGAGGAGGAGGAGGAGGAGGAGGAGGAGGAGGAGGAGATGGAGGAGGAAGGAGAGGAGGAGGAGGAGGAGGGAGAGGAGGAGGAGGAGGAGGAGGAGGTGGGGAGGAGGAGGAGGAGGAGGGGAGGAGGAGGTTGGAGGAGAGGAGGAGGAGGTGGAGGAGGAGGTAGGAGGAGGAGGAGGAGGAGGGGAGGAGGAGGAGGAGAGGAGGAGGAGGGGGAGGAGGATGGAGGAGGAGGAGGAGGAGGAGGAGGAGGAGGAGGAGAAGGAGGAGGAGAGAGGGAGGGGTGGAGGAGGAGGATTTGGAGGGAGGAGGAGGATTACTAATAATTTATAATAATAAATAATAAGAAGTAAGAGAGAAGAAGAAGAAGAAGAAGAAGTAAGAAGAAGGAAGAAGAGGAGGAGGAGGAGGAGGAGGCGGAGGAGAAGGAAGAGGAGGGAGGGCAGGAGGAGGAGGAAGAGCAGGAGCAGGAGCAGGAGCAGCAGCAGCAGCTGGAGCAGCAGAAGCAGCAGCAGGAGGAGGAAGAGGAGGAGGTGAGGAGGAGGAGGAGGAGGAGGAGGAGGAGGAGGAGGAGGAGGAGGAGGAGGAGGAGGAGGAGGAGGAGGAGGAGGAGGATTGGACTCAAGCGCGAATGGTGCCCCTCAGGAGAGTCCAGGCGAATCCCTTCTTTCCCCTCTCCTCCTCCTCTTCCTCTTCCTCCTTCGCAGGGAGGTCACACGAGCCCATGCTGCGGCCATTGTGTGCCGCATCGGACCGGATTTACTCCCCAAGCGCATTGTTCTTCTCCCCCTCCACCTTCTTCACCTTGTCGTCCTCCTCCTCCTCCTCCTCGTCCTCGCCCTCCCCCCATTTGCGCAGCTCCCCATTTCCCGACTTCTCACAGCCTCTGGCCAGAGAGGTGCGGGCGAGCGCCCGCGCAGTCGTGCAGCTGGCGGGCCGCGCTGAGCAGAGGCACGCCAGACATGGTTGCCGCGGAGGGCGGCCGCGGAGGTGGGAGGCCTCAGGCCCAAGTCCGCTATACGGTCGGACCGAGGCATAGGATCGAGGTCGGCTCGGGGAGGGTATCCTAATGTTCTTTGCGTTTGTTCCATGTTCTTGTGAATCCTGGGCAGGGTGTCCTTGGATGCTCCGTGTGTTTGGGCCAGCGGAGGATCTTATGTTCTTGAAAGCTGCTCTTCTGTCTCCGGCCGTGCTGTGTGACACGCGTCCGCGGACAGAGAACAGACCGCGCAGTGGGAAGGGGTGAGGAGGAGGAGGACGAGGAGGAGAAGGAGGCGGCGGAGGAGGAGGAGGAGGCGGCGGATGCGGAGGAGGAGGAGGAGGAGTAGTAGGAGGAGGAGGAGGAGGAGGAGGAGGTGGAGGAGGAGGAGGATGGACGAGGATGGGTGGAAGGGGTGGGTGTCGGCTAGGCCGTGAGCCGCCTGCTTTGCCCACTCCCGTCGGCCCTCCGATCCTCTCCTCCCTCGCCCCTCCCTCCCTGCCCTTTCCCCTCTCCCTCCTGCAGAGGAGCAGGGGAGGGGAGGAGGGGAGGGAGAGGAGGGGGAGGGGGGGGGGAGTAGAGGAAGGTAGGATGGAAGAGGAGGGGGATGACGGAAGAGGGGAGGCGGAGGAGGAGTTGGAGGAGGAGGAGGAGGAGGAGGAGGAGGAGGAGGGGAGGAGGAGGAGGAAGAGTTGGGAGAAGGAGGAGCAAGGTACGAGGAGGAGAGTGGAGGTTGAGTAGGGCAGGGGAGGAGGGGGAGGAGGAGGAGGAGGAGGAGGAGGAGGAGGAGGAGGAGGAGGAGGACCTGTTCCGGGCCCCCTCCTCCGTCCTCTGCAGTTGCACACGGTGGGTGCTATTCTCCTTTCTTTCCCCTGGTGCGGAGCGGAGGTGTCACCACGTGTCCCGAAGATTTTTTTGGCATGCAGGATTGAAATCACGTGGCTTCCCACTGGCTTTCTCCGTTCGGGACGTTCTCAGCCCTTCAAACATGGAGTTCCCGCTGCAGCGCTGGCCACGTAGCAAGATCGGCGTGTTGCTTTCGTCGTTCAGGATGGCGCTTTCATCCCAGTGCGGGCCGCACTTCTGGTTCCGATTACTCCTTCGTTGCTGCCGTTTCCTCTGACTCTGTCCATTCCTGAAGCTGCTGCTCCTCCTTCTCCTCCTTCATCATTGGCCCGCGACCCATTTAAAACAAACTCATGTGGCATAATGCTTTCTAACGTTAGTTGGTTCTTTCCGTTCCAACGACGCGAGGATGCTCAGGGGCTGTGTCCTTGCTTGGAGCTGGCTGGAGGTCTGAGGTGGCCCAGCACTGGATTTGGCCAGCAGGAGGGTTGGGGGTACGTTCAAGGTTCGGGGGGCGGGGGGCGACTTGAGCGGATTTGGCCTCAGCTCCCCTTCCTAGCCGATTGTCTGGGGGTCCATGCAGTGCAGGTCGGCTTGTGGGTTGCACCTGGTTTGCGGGGTGTTTCTTTGAAGGTCTCACGCGTCCAGGCTACACAGGGACGAGCAATTGAGGACGAAGCCAGCAATCTACCATCTCATGGGCGAGGGAGGAGAAGGGATCCCTCCTCGGCCAGCCTTGCTTCACGTTTCCAATGGCAGCGCCATTTGATTCGAGCCCTCTTGTCTCTAGGCCTCCCAGATTGGGTCGGAGTAGATGGGGTCGGAGGATCGCGCCGCATCACCGATGCACCCGCGATGCGGCTCGATGTGGAGCCCGACTTGCTCCACGTCGACGTCGCCGATACACCGCCGATGTCGACGTTGCATCGCCGGTGCATCGCCGATGCATCGCCGACGTATCGGCGATGCGGCGCGATCCGCCGACACTGTCGACTTCGACCCCATCTGAGCGGCCTTTATATTCATGTCCGTGCCTTCCTTCCCAGACATCTGGCTGCTCCAATTTTTTCGATGCGTGGGCCCTGGAGGTCCGGAACACTTCCCCGGGACCAGTTTTTCGTCCCGAATCGTTTTTTGATGCTCCCGAAGGCCCGGCGAGGGCCCCCGGAGGCCGAAAGCTGTCCAGATCCGCCTGCTCCAATCTTTTTGGAGAGTCGGATCTCAGGTTTCGTGGTCAGACCTCTTGGGCGCCTCCGCCGCCCACGCCCCGAGGTGGAGGACGCGACGGCGGAGGGCGCCGCGGGCGCGGAGGGCCTGCGGGAGACCGCCGCGGGGTCCAGTCGGCTGCCCCCGCTGGATCCGCACCCAGGCCCGGCCGCCTGGGCGGGGGGGTCTCTCTGGCCCGGGGGCGGCCCCAGGAGGAGGGGCACGACCAGAGGAGGGGGGTGAACCTCTGGGCCTGTGGAGGACGATCAGTGGAGAGGAGGCATGCTGCCAAACAATCTCCAGATGTCTAGACAACGTGTCAAAACTGGGTAAACCATGTAAACAGCATAGTTAAAAAACATTTGCAGGACATGTTTAATGCATTTTGAATGCATTTTTAATTCGATGATAGGACTGTTAGGGTATCCATTGTCGTGGCATCCGCAACTCTTGGCCGGGGCCATGCTGTCTCTCTGGACTTCGTGGCCCCTCTTCTGCTTTCGGTGCGCCCCTCGGCCCCGCCTTGGCCGCGCACATGCCTCGGGCCATGATCTGCGCCTCCCCTGCTTTGAAGTCGGGCGTGTCCCCCTACACGGGGACTTTCGACGAAAAATACAAGATGCACCAAAAATAGTTAGAACACAATCCAAACATCGTATGGAGATTATTCTTGGCGTATTTTTTGACCTTCTTGTGGTATTTGTAGGGTATTTTCTATGTTTCGTCGAGAATCCCCCCGTGGGGGGACAGGCCCGACTGGACCCTGCTTGGACGCCCCCCTGCTTGGACGCCCCCGACCCCCGGTTCACGGTAATTGCGTCGGAGAGACAGCGTGCGGTGTGGCGCCGGCGGCCCGCCCTACTGCACGGCATGGCCCACCGTGGCGACGGCGTGCGCGAAGCCCTGGCATGGGAGGAGCGGGCACCGAAGGGGGCCTTCGTGGGGGGACCGCCTCTCTCGGGTCGGGCGAAAGGGGGGGGGTTGGGAAAGGGGGGGGTACGAAATCTGCTGCATGCAGCTGGCATCGGCCCCGCCGAGGGGCCCATTCCTCGATGCATAGCCGCCTCCGGCGCCGGGAGGCGCCGGGAAAATCAGCTACGTGAGCTGATTCTCAAACCCCCCTTTGCTATCCCCCCCTTTCGCCCGACCCGAAAGGGGCCCTCGTGGGGGGACCGCCTCTCAGGGACAGCGTGCTTTTCGGAGATCGGCGCTGCACGCTGTCTTTCCAGCGGCAATCGCAGAGGTTGGGAAGTTTGAGGCAGGCTGGGGATCGGAGGTGGACCAGCACGGGTTCCGACCAGCAGGGAGGGGGGGGCTGTCAGTGGAGCGTGTTATCC
>CAUYUJ010004939.1:53481-55981 GCA_963575745.1 Prorocentrum cordatum | reverse complement strand
GCCTCTTCGGGAAAGGAAGGAAAGCGGCGACGACGACGGGGACAGCCTTTTCCACTCGCTGGCAGGGTCGGCGGATTTTGGTGGTGGTGATGATGCTGATGATGACGATGCTAATGATGATGATGCTGATACGGAGAAGGATGACGACGGTGATGACGATGACGATGACGATGATGATGATGATGATGATGATGATGATGATGATGATGATGATGATGATGATGATGACGATATTGTTGATGCTGAGGATGATGATGCGGACGATCATGATGATGAAGATGCGGCTGATGATGCTGATGCTGATAACTGTGATGATGATTATCTTGATGAGGATGATTATGCTGCTGATGATGATGCTGCTACTGATGATGATGATGGTGACGACGTTGATGCTGCAGATGCTGGTGGCGATTCTGATGACTACGTAGTGACGGTGATGCTGATGCTGCTTACGCTGATGATGCTGATGATGATGCTGAGGATACTGACCATGCTGATGTTGTTGGTGGTGATGGTGAAGATGGTGATGCTGACGATGGTGTGGGTGACGATGATGCTGGTGGTGGGCATGATGATGATGATTCCGATGCTGATGCTGATGCTGATGCGAATCATGCTATTGACGATTGTGCCGATGACGATGATGATGCTGATGATTCTGATGAAGAATGATGATGCAGGTGATACTGGTGATGATGGTGGTACTGAGGATGGTGATGATGAGGATGTTGATTGTGAAGGTGGCCACGGCGATACTAATAATGATGATGGTGATGATGATGATGATGAGTATTGGGATGAAGATGATGTTGGTGATGAAGCTGATGCTGATGTTGATGATGATCGTGGTAGTGGTGATGATGATGACGATGACGATGTTGATAGTGATGATGATGCTGCCCATGATGATGCTGATGATGATGATGGTGAGGATGATGATGATGCTGCTGATGATGATGCTGATGATGATGCTGATGCTGCTGCTGATGATGATGACGCCGATGTTGGTGCTGCTGCTGGTGGTGACGGTGATGATCCCGTGGTGATATTTATTATGCTGTTACCGCTGCTGCAGAGCGGATGATACTGATGATGACGACGATGATGATGATGATGATGATGATGATGATGATGATGATGATGATGATGATGTTGATGATGCTGATGATGATGTTGATGATGATGCTGATGATTATGATGACGATGATGATGATGCTGACGATGATGATGCTGCTATGGTGGTGATGGTGGTACAGATGAGTGCGGTGGTGCTACTACTGGTGATCATGATGGTGATGTTGCTCATGAGTATGGCGATGGTGATTCTGCGCTGCTGCTGCTGATTGTCATGCTAAGGTAGGGATGCTGATACTGATGGTGACGACGCTTACAATGATGATGATGCTAACCATGATGATGCTGATAACGGTGATGAGGTTCTGATTATGATGCTGCTGATCATGATGGTGACACTGATGATGCTATCGGTGATCTCGCATACGATACTGTTTATGATGCCGATGTTGATGATGCTGATAATGATGCTGATGCTGATGATACTGCTGGTAATGATGCTGCTGATGATGCTGATGCTGATGGTGATGCTGCTGCTGCTGATGCTGGTGCTGGTGCGGATGCTGCTGCTGATGGTGATGCAACTGATGATGTTGATGCTGTTAGTGATGATGATGATGATGATGATGATGATGCTGATGATGATGCTGATGATGATGATGATGATGATGCTGCTGATTCAGATGATGCTGCTGATGATGCGGCTGCTGACGATGCTTGTGATGCTGACGCTGCTGATGATGCTGTTGTTGTTGATGCTGATGATGATGAGGATGGTGATGATGATGGTGCTGATGATGATGCTGCTGATGATGATGTTGATGTGATGCTGATGCTGATGATGCTGCTGATGATGATGTTTGTGATGCTGATGCTGATGCTGATGATGCTGCTGCTGACGCTTACGATGATGCTGATGATGCTGATGATGCTGATGATGCTGATGATGCTGATGATGATGGCGATGCTGATGCTGGTGCTGCTTCTGATACTGATGCTGATGCTGCTGCGGCTGCTGCTGATGATGATGATTCTGCTCATGATGACGATGGCGATGACGATGTTGACGATGATGATGATGGTGTTGATGATGATGATGCTGATGCTGAGGCTGATGCTGATGCTGATGTTGGTGATGATGCTGATGACGATGGTGATGATGGTGGTGGTGATGATGGCGGTGGTGGTGGTGGTGGTCGTGGTTTTTGCTGGGCGTGGTAGTGGTCGTGGTGGAAGAGATGACGATGATGATGGTGACGAGGATGATGCTGATGATGACGATGACGCCGGGATGATGATGCTGATTCTGCTGATGATGGTGATGATGCTGCTGTTGTTGGTGATGATGACGAGGTGGTTGATGACGATGATGATGACGAAGATGAGGATGCTGCTGATGATGATGCTGATGATGCTGCTGCTGTGC
>CAUYUJ010004939.1:0-53381 GCA_963575745.1 Prorocentrum cordatum | reverse complement strand
CCGAGGAGCCGCTACCGCGGCTCCGTGTCCGAGCGGAAGGACACGAGGCTGGCTTCATCACAGAGACGGTCATGCGCGATCTTCGCCGCAGGTATGTGTTCTACGCAGACGGAGGCCCCGTGATGCCATGGGGGGAACCAGCAGCAGCGCACAAGGAGGAGCTCCTCCACCGATTGCAGAACGTGGCGAGCTTGACAAAAGAGCGCTTGCTCGCGGACTTCCCGCGGACTGACGTCCGCTCGGCGCTGGCCATGTTTGACCGGCGTCTCGTGCAGAAAGGCTTCGGCCCAGTGCCCGATGTGGGAGTGCGGCGTTTCCTTCTGCGGGGCGTTCGCCAGCTGGCGGGCCTCCTCGGCTGCGACGAGCAGGCGGCGGTATTGCAGTACAACGGCGTGCTTCCCTACATGATGCAACAGATGGGGCCATCCCAGCCACTGGCGGGGGCAACTAACCAGCAAGCGTGGGCTCGCATTCTCGACGATGTCTTTTGGGAGGCGGCTTGCCCGAACTGGCTCCGTGGGGCCTCTCGCATGCTCTGCCGCCTCGTGCGTTTCTACATTTCGATTGAAGACGGGGAGTGCACCGTCGAGCGCGACTTAGCCCGATATCGGGATCAACGGGTAGAGCACCGCACTGATGATATTGCTTTTCACGACGACTGCTTGATCCTGAAGTTGAACGGGCCGAAGACGGCATCAGAATTCGACGAAGGCGCGGCTCGCCCTGGACTAGGCTTGACGTCCTTCTCCAGGGAATGCGCCAGCCTCTGGCGGGAACTGCTCGGCCAACGGCGTGGGCATTACAACCCTCAAGCTACTGCGGCGGCCACGTTAAAAAGGAAGAGCGCGCCCGGGCTGGTTCGCGGACGTTCTCGGGCCGTCCTTGGGGCCGCCCGCCCGGCCGTGACTGTTGCCCGCATTCGACGGGCGCGGGGCTCGTCGACCGCGGTGCATTCCGGCGCCGGCACTGAGGGGAGCGCTTTGTGGAGCGACGACATGGGTAAGTTCCAAGCGCGCAGCCGCAACAATATACCAGGCGTCCAGCAGACGCGGGCGCGTCCAGGGGCGCCTTTCGTGAACCCGCCCGGCGTCAACCTGGCCCCGAGACTAGGTTCGACGACGCAGCCTCTGGCGCGGCCCTCGCCGTACAGCAAGGTAGCAAGCCTCGGCGGTGCGACCGACATGTGCCCTGCGAGAGGTTGCGCTACTGCCACTGGCAGACACCGTTGCGCAGAAGCAGACCTCGTCGTCGTTCCAGACTTGGCGTTTCTCCACGACGTGGACGCGCTGGCAGCAAGTGTGGATTTGGCCGTCTCTTTCTTTTACATCGCCTCGCTTGGCCTGGACGTCGTTGCGCAGACGCTCCTGGTCGCAGCCCAGGGCCACCCAGACAGAATTCCACTCGACCATCGCACGCGCCACGTCCCAGCAAACGAGCGCCAGGAGGTTATTCATCTCGGGCCAGGCCTCGTCACGGTGCATCCAGATGTGCGGGCGGCGGTGCGGCGCGTGGCCCGCAGAGCGGGGTCGAACCTCGCAGTGTCGGAAGCGGCGCCCCCAGCCTTTGGCGGGACGCTTTTCTCGACTCTGCGCGACGTCGTCGCATGGGCGTCTGCAGCGAGGCAGGTGAGGGATTATATAGGGCCCAAAGCAGTGACTGTGGACGGAATTCCAATGCGCGCCTGAGGATCTTACCCGAACAAAAAAGGAGACCCCGCCCGCAAGCAGGCAAGATCACCCAGACGTAGGCCGCACCTCGCCAAACAGTGAACCAGACCACCCAGAAGTAGATCAGACACCGCCCATATTATAATCAGACCGCCCAGAAAGTAGACTTCCCTCCCCCCCCAGAAAAAAGTAAGCCGGAACGCCCGCAAGTAGACCAGACCCCGTCAAAGAGGTAACCAGACCACCCAAAAGTGAGGCAGGCCACCCAGGTAGCAGGCCAGACCCAGCTACGAAGTAAAGCAGACCCCGCCAAAAAAGTCATCCAGACCGCCCAAAAGTAGACCACCTCCGACCCAGAGTAGACCAGACCCCGCCCACAAGTAGACCAGACCACCCAAAAGTAGACCAGACCCCGTCCACAAGTAGAGCAGGCACCACCCAAAATTATACCAGGCCGCGCAAGCACACCCGAGCCCGGACAACAGTAGACCAGACCCCGTCAAAAAGTACACCAGACCCCGCAAAAGTAGACCAGGCCCAGCCCGCAAGTAGACCAGACCCGCCCAACAACTAGACCAGACCGCCCCAAAGTAGACCAGACCCCGCCCAAAAGTAGACCAGACCACCCAGAAAGTAGTCAAGACCCCGTCCAAAATATACCAGACAACCCCAAAGTAGACCAGACCCCGCCAACAAGTAATCCAGACCACCTAAAGGTAGACCAGACCGCGACCCAGAGCACGCCAGACCAGCCGCAAGTAGACCAGACCCCAGACAAAAATAGACCAGACCGCGTCAAAAAGTAGACCAGACCCCGCCCAACAGTAGACCAGACCCCCCAAAAAAGAAATAACACATATATATATATATATATATCCAGACTGCCCCAAAGTAGACCAGAGCCCGCCAACAGGTCATCCATACCACCCAAAAGTAGACCAGACCCCAACCCAGAGTAGACCAGACCAACGGCAACTAGACAAGACCTAAGACAAAAGTAGACCAGACCCCGACCAGAAGTAGATCAGACCCCGCCCAAAAGTAGATCAGACCACCCACACGGAGACCAGACCCCGTCCAAAAGTAGACCAGACCCGCCCAACAGTAGATCAGACCACCCGCAAGGAGACCAGACCCCGCCCAAAAGTAGACCAGACCCGCCCAAAAGTAGATCAGACCACCCGCGAGGAGACCAGACCCCGCCCAAAAGTAGATCAGACCCCGCCCAAAAGTAGATCAGACCACCCATAAGGAGACCAGACCCCGCCCATAAGTAAACAAGACCCGCCCAACAGTAGACCTGACCAACCACGAGTAAACCAGACCCCGCCCAAAAGTAGACCAGACCCCGCCCAAAAGTAGATCAGACCACCCACAAGCAGTCCAGGCCCCGCCAAAAGTAGACCAGACCCCGCCCAAAAGAAGATCAGACCACCCACAAGGAGACCAGACCCTGCCCACAAGTAGATCAGACCCCGCCCGCAAGTAGATCAGACAACCCATAAGCAGACCAGGCCCCGTCCAACAGTAGACCAGACCCGCCCAAAAGTAACCAGATCACCCACAAGGACACCAGACCCCGCCCCAAAGTACATCAGACCCCGTCCAAAAGTAGATCAGACCACCCACAAGGAGACGAGACCCCGTCCAAACGTAGAGCAGACCACGCCCGAAAGAATGAATAAGACATCCACCCAGCGCAGCTGATCGGTTCAAGGACCAAGTGCTGGCAACGAGGCGCGCGCCCGACTCTTCTTGCGTCTCTTCGTGTGCTCGCGCCGCCCATGGCGCCTCATCAGGAAGCTCTTCCCGCGCCGAAGAGGCCGCGCACGGCGCAGCAGCCTGCAGCGCCGCCTGCACCGGCGCCTGCGGCGCCGTCTGCAGCGGCGCCCTCACCGCCTGCGCCATTGGCCGTCGAGGAGCTGCTCGAGATGGATTCGGTGCAGAGCGGGGCATCTGATCAATTGGGCCAAGGGGGCCAAGGAGTACGTCGACAATGCTCTCCTGAAGTTCCTGTCTGAGAAGCAAGCACTGGTGGCCTTCAAAGTGCCCGCCTCCGTCATGCTCATCCCTCCTCTGAAAATTTCTTCCGCAGCCTCTGGCGCGCACCTGACATCGTTTCGGGAGGTCATGCAGTACGACAACTTGCAGTTGAGCTTCTCTACGACGGGGCAGTACGAGGCTGCAGGGACGGTGTGGATGCTTGACCCGCTCGCCGCCGACACGTCCGACATCGTCTCTATCAGCCAGCTCGATGCCGCCATGGCGAACTGGACTGAGGAGAGGCTCTTGCTGTCTTCCGACCACCCGCCGTCGCGGCGCTACTCGTTCGACGTGCCGCTCCCAGCGCGAGTTGTCAACACCAAGGTTGCCCAGCGCATGACCGAGGGCGAATCCACTGTTCTCATGGCAACGGGAGTGCCCATGCTGGCGGGGCACCCGCTTGTGATGGCGTGGTATGGCGCCATGGCAGAGGCATTGTCCGCCGGCAACAGTGATCGCACATTCAAGCTGTTTGAGGCAGCTTTGTCTGTGCCGATCAGGCTGCGTCTCAGCCCCGACCCTGACGCCTGCCTGCTAGCGTCGCTGCTGTTCTCGGAGACCGTATTCTCTACTTCCGCAGCCTCTGGCGCGGATGCCTTTTGGAAGCTGGCTGAAAAGGTGAGTCGCCTGACAAAGTACCAGAAGGCTGTGGCCGAGAACATATCTCTTCCGAAATTGACCAAAGTCCTCACGACCTACGGGATCACGTTCAAGGGCAACGCGCTCACCGCGGCACACGCCAAGGCTTTGAAAAGCTTGACGCCTTTCGTCGGGAATCACGCTTGCGCCGTGGCTTACTCTTTGGCGGAGGCTTTCTGCCCCGAGCTCCGCGAACCCACGCTGTTGATGCGGCTGGCGCAGCTCTGCAAAGCAAGGACGGCGCCCTCCCAGGCAGACAAGGACGCGGCTGCCTGCGACTCGATGGCGTTCGTCCTGGACTGCTTGCGCGTTGCCCGGCTGACAGGCGACGCCCCCAGGGGGGGGGGCTTTCTGTGGGACGGGTCACGGGGCAAGAGAAAAAGACCCCCGCGCTGACGCACGTGCTGTTCAAGAAACATGATGTCATCGAGTACATTATGCACGAGGCGGCGATGATCGACAAAGACATGGCGCCTACAGTATCCATGTTTCGCTCGCCGCTTGCCATCGTGAAGCACTTCTCAGCCTCTGGCGAGAAAGGCTTAGCTGCTGCATTTCGGCGAGGGGAGAGCTCCGATAACACAGGGTTGGAAAACATGTTCGCTGTCCCTGTGGCCGAATACCGCGACCAGCAAGGCCGAGAAGCGAGGGCGCAGGCGTTGATCGACTTCGCGTGGGCCGTTTGGGCTGGCCACTTCGACGAGGAGCTCCAGGAGCTGGCCGCCCAAGACCTGCAGGGAGGTGCAGCCGCCTTCCTGTGGCACCGGTATTTCACCGACAGCGCCAAGGAGATGGGCGTCAAGTACCGCGCGCTGACCGCTGCTTGCGCGGCGGGTCCTATTTCGACTGGCACTGCCGAGGGCGGGGCCTCTGGCGTGGCCACGGGGGCGCCCGAGCTCGCGGAGGCCGACCAGGAGGACCTCAAGAAAACCAAGGACTTGCTCCTCTCTCTTCGCAGGAAGTCCGTTTCGTTCGCGGCGCTGCCGTCAGTTGGCGGAGCCACTGGCGCGGAACACAGCGCCGCCCAGTTGCAGAAACTCTGGGAAGAGATGCGTCTCGGACATAGGTACGCCAGGAAAAAAGCAAGACGTTCGAGCGTTCGTTGCGTCGGCCGACCTGTTCGCCCCGAACGTGAGCAAGAGCGGGGCGGCGGCGAGCTTGGGCGACCGCGTCGCTGTGGATGCGGAGCGTTTCGGGCGCGTGCTTGATTTCGTTTCGCAGAAGCGTTCGGTTCACGATATCGTCATTTTCCTCGACGGGCGGAGCCGGTTGCGCCGCAAACTGCTCGAGGAGAAAGAGGAGGGTCTCGCAGCCTCTGGCGCGCACGCTGTGACTGAGTGTTGGTGTGTGTATGTGCAGCCGAGCAAGGCACAGGGCCCCAGAGTCCCGGGAAGAGTGACCTGTTTTGCGCGCAACAACAAGGAAGTCGTCATCTGCTCCATCCCGAAAAGAGGCGCCATGAAGGTAGTGCAGCGCGCGGAGTTCAACTTGTGCGGCGAGACCACGAGTTCGCACACGACGTACACGGGCGTGCCTATGCGGCAGTACGGCGAGCTGCCGCGGATGACTTACGACACGAAGGCCTCGATCCTGGGAAACGCAGCCGCTGGCCCGGTGAGAGGGGGGCGCGCGCAGAAAGACATCGAGGCGAACGGGCACCCCTTCTCGCACTTGGAGGTCAAGCCATTGAGCTTTTGGCAGCGGATTTGCGAGCACCATCACATCACGCACGTCGTTGACTTCACGGCGGGGTCTGGCGCGTTGGCAATCGCAGCCTCTGGCGCGATGGAGTACGAGGGCGTGGCGGTCAACGAGGTTCACCGGGAGTGGCTCGACGCGACCTTGGACCGATGCGCACTGTGCATGGCGGGCCATGACAAGAATTTCGCCCAGAAGCTCGGCGGCGACGACGGTTTCGCTGAGAAAGTGGAGAAGTATTTCGCGGGAGCGATGATGGAGGTGCGGCGCTTGCTCGAGCCGATCGCGGACGAGGTGGACGGGGATGGGGGGGGCTCGGACTCAGCGGAGGAGTAGATCGCAGGCGCGCGATCGCGGGTGGGAAAACGACGCAGCCTCTGGCGCGCCGCTGCCGCGGCCTGGCTCTGAAACGGTGTCGAAATTTTGTGCGCGTCGCGACTCCAGTGCGTGAGCAGTTCCGGGGTGACGCCTCTGGCGCGCGAGGAAGCGTGCAAGACCTTCCAGCGCGGCGAAGTTTTGATGGGTAGACCAGTCTCTTGCCCGGGGGTGCAGCTTCATACGCGCCCTTGGACGCGCGCGGCGCTGTTACGCAACAGAGGAAATGTTCCGACCCCGCACAGACGCAAGCCAATCCATTCAGCGCAGAAGGCCAGGCCGCCCGTCAAACCAGGCCAAACCACCCATAAGTACACCAGACCCTGTCCACAAGTAGAGCAAAACCCGCCCAAAAGTAGACCATACCACCCATAAGTAGACCAGACCCCGCCCAAAAGTAGATCAGACCACGCCCAAAAGTAGATCAGACCACACACAAGGAGACCAAACCCCGCCCAAAAGGAGATCACACCCCGCCCAAAAGTAGATCAGACCACCCGCAAAGAGACCGGACCCCGTCCAAAAGTAGACCAGACTCGCCAGACAGTAGACCAGACCACCCTTGAGTAGACCAGACCCCGCCTTAAAGTAGGTCAGACCCCGCCCAAAAGTAGATCAGACCACCGACAAGGAGACCAGGCCCCGTCCAAAAGTAGACCAGACCCGCCCAACAGTAGACCAGACCACCCTTGAGTAGACCAGACCCCGCCTTAAAGTAGGTCAGACCACGCCCAGAAGTGCATCAGACCACCCACAAGGACGCCAGACCTCGCCCAAAAGTAGATCAGACCCCGCCCAATAGTAGATCAGACCACCCACAAGGAGACCAGACCCCGTTCGCAAGTAGAGCAGACCCCGCCCAAAAGTAGATCAGACCACCCACTAGTAGACCAAACCCTGTGCCCCAGTAGAGCAGGCCCGCCCAAAAGTACACCAGACCACACGCAAGTAGAGCAGACTCCGCCCAAAGTGCGTCACACCCCGTCCAGAAAGAAAAAGGGCCCGCTTCTGGAAACCAGGGAAGACAGCCCGGGCAGTTTCTGGAAACGAAAAAAGAAAACCAGGCCGTTTATGAAACCGAGAGAAGAAAACCGGGCCGTTTCTGGAAACGAGGAAAGGAAAAGGGCCGTTTCTGAAACCGAGGGAAGAAAACCGGGCCGTTTCTGGAAACGAGAAAACAAAACCGGCCCGTTTCTGGAAACGAGGAAAGAAAAAGGGCCGTTTCTGAAACCGAGGGAAGAAAACCGGGCCGTTTCTGGAAACGAGGAAAGAAAACCGGGCCGTTTCTGGAAACGAGGAAAGAAAAAGGGCCGTTTCTGAAACCGATGGAAGAAAACCGGGCCGTTTCTCGAAACGAAGCAAGAAAACCGGCCCGTTTCTGAAACCGAGGGAAGAAAACCAGACTGCTTCTGGAAACGAAGGAGGAAAGTAGCCCACTAGGCATGCTTTCATTTTCTCATCTCGGTTCTGAAACCGAGGGAAGAAAACATGTTCGGATTTGGCATGTTGGCGAGCATGTTGTGGGCCCTATATGACATGTAGTATAGAGCCCACAACATTCTCGCCAACATGCTAGACCCGAACATATTTTCTTCGCTCGGTTTTGCAACCGAGCGAAGAAAACATGTTCGGATTTCCGACATGTTTTCTTTCTTTGTGTGTGGGGGGGGGGGGACCACAAGTTTTCTTCTGTCGTTTCCAGAAACGGTAGGGTTTTCTTCCCTCGGTTTCAGAAACGGCCCTTTTTCTTTCCTCGTTTCCAGAAACGGCCCGGTTTTCTTTCCTCGTTTCCAGAAACGGCCCGGTTTTCTTCTCTCGGTTTCAGAAACGGCCCTTTTTCTTTCCTCGTTTCCAGAAACGGGCCGGTTTTGTTTTCTCGTTTCCAGAAACGGCCCGGTTTTCTTCCCTCGGTTTCAGAAACGGCCCTTTTTCTTTCCTCGTTTCCAGAAACGGGCCGGTTTTGTTTTCTCGTTTCCAGAAACGGCCCGGTTTTCTTCCCTCGGTTTCAGAAACGGCCTTTTTTCTTTCCTCGTTTCCAGAAACGGCCCGGTTTTCTTTTCGCGTTTCCAGAAACGGCCCGGTTTTCCTTCCTCGTTTCCAGAAACGGCCCGGTTATATTTTATGGTCGGGGTCTGATTTACTTTTGGGAGGGGTCTGGTCAACTTATGTGTGGTCTGGTCTACTTTTGTGCGGGCCTGCTCTACTTGTGGACAAGGTCTGGTCTACTAGTGCGTGGTCTGATCCGCTTCTTGGGCGGGGTCTGATCTACTTTTGGGTGGGGCATGATCTCCTTGCGGGTGGTCCGATCTACTTTTGGGCGGGGTCTGATCTAGTTTTGGGCGGGGTCTGGTCTACATGTGGGTGGTATGATATGCGTCTGGGCGGGTCTGCCCTATTTGTGGACCAGGTCTGGACTACGTTTGGGTGGTCTGATCTACTTTTGGGCAGGTCTGGTCTACTTTTAGGCGGGGTCTGGTCTCCTTGCGGGTGGTCTGATCTACTTTTGGGCGGTGTCTGATCTACTTGCGGGCGGGATCTTGTCTCCATGTGGGTGGTCTGATCTACTTTTGGGCGAGGTCTGATCTACTTTTTTGGGGGGTCTGGTCTACGTATGGGTGGTCGGGTCTGCTGTTGGGCGGGTCTGCTCTACTTTAGGGCGGGATCTGGTCTCCTTGTGGGTGGTCTGATGTACTTTTGGGCGGGGTCTGATCTACTTTTGGGTGGGGTCTGATCTCCTTGCGGGTGGTTTGATCTGCAATTGGGCGGGTCTGCTCTACTTGTGGACGGGGTCTGGTCTCCTTGTGGGTGGTCTGATGTACTTTTGGGCGGGGTCTGGTCTCCGAGTGGGTGGTCTGATCTACTTTCGGGCGGGGTCTGATCTACTTTTGGGCGGGGTGTGGTCTATTTGCGGGTGGTCTGCTCTGCTTTTGGGCGGGTGTGCTGTACTTGTGGGCAGGGTCTGGTCTACGTATGGGTGGTCGGATTTATTTTTGGACGGGGTCTGGCCTACTTTGACGCGGGGTCTGGTCTCCTTGTGGGTTGTCTGATGTACTTTTGGGCGTGGTCTGATCTACTTTTTTGGGCGGGGTGTGATCTACTTTAGACCATGAATTTCCATGGCGTGTGTTTGTTACATCTTCTTAACTTGTTTGCTTTGCTACGACATGCTATCCCAAACCGTGCTCCGTGATCGTTTGAACGCTGTCCATATGTACGCATTCCCGTGGTATGCCATGCGTTGTTAAGCAATGCTGTGCCACGCCGTGCGCTGCTCTCCGGTGTGGTGCGATGCTATGCTATAGTATGCGACGTCATCCGACGGGATGCCATGCTGTAGCTCTGGTGTTCCCACCCAACAACCTCTCTGTGAGACACATGGTGGTCGTGTGTGAATGTTGTACACAGTACGGCTCTGGCGTACTTCTGGGCAGTGTCTGGACTTGGTGCGAGTGTGCTCTGTGCATTGCATTGCAACGCCTTGCGAACACATGGAACCGTGTGCGATGCGATGATATGCCGTGCTAGGCCACGCGATGCAGTGCTATGCGATCCCATGCTATGGCTCCTGTCGGGCCCTCCCCCCCGGGGTGGCTGGTCGCGTGGGAATGTCGGCGCGGAATCTCAGAGACTTCATAGAGCTGCGCGTGCCAGCCATGCAAGTTTGCGCGCGCCTGGCACGCGGAGGGACGGGGGCAGGGGTGGGGCGGAAAGTGGGAGGAGGAGGAGGTTTTGGACGAGGACGAGGACGAGGACGAAGAGGAGGGAGTGGAAGTGGGAGGAGGAGGAAGGAGTAGTAGAGCAGGAGGGAGTAGAAGACGAGAGGAAGTGGGACGAGGAGGAAGGAGTACAAGAGGTGGGAGAGAACAACCATGGAATATGGGGAGGCGGACCAATCGTCGCCACGGCTGGAGCATGCTGGAGCCACGGAGGCATCGTCGCCACGGCTGCCTTCGCCTCGAAACTCTGGCCAGAGCGTCGCCACGTCGCCAACGTCTCTAGGAGAGCAGTGCGCCCCCGGAGGGCCGTTCGTCGCCACGGCTGGACGCACCTCTGAAAATCGAGGCGGTTGGATCCTGGGAGGGCTCCAGGGAGCGGTTGTGAGTAAGACGGGGAGGAGGAAAAAGAGGCAGGGGGCAGCTGCTCTCCACAGCCGTCTCGGCCCAAGCCGCTCGTGCTGCAAGCGCCTCCAAGCCCTCTCGGCCCAGTCCACAGCCGCTCCAAGCCCTCTCGGCCGGGATGTCGGAGCATCCACTCGCTGGGCCCCAACCTTTGGCGGGAGACTTGACTGAACCCCAGCCTCTGGCGGGAAACTTGCGGGATTGGCGCCGCGGCAATCCTCTCCGAACCAGCGAGACCACTGCCTTTGGCAATGCCAGCGCCAAGCCGACCCCCGGCGCACAACGGCCGTGGCACTACTACTCAGTCCAAATGCCTACCGGGGGAAGGCACAAGTGGCTCTTCGTTCCTTTCCTCGTGAGGGCCCCAGCCTCTGGCGGGACACCCCTTCCAATGGGAGCGCCGCAGGAGGCGCAGTTGGAAACCAGAGTGAGGGAGGGCGTTCTGATGGAGCACTACACCAACATCCACCGCCTACGCGCCCTCTTGCTGAGCCACCCGCTCGTCTCCACCGCCACGCCGCACAAGGTGGACAAGGCGCTCGACCCCAAGTGCTTCGACGAGGACGGTTGGGCCTATAAATATCACCAGTCCCCTTGGGACTTGTCAGTGACGCTCGCAGCCTCTGGCGCGAAGTTCACCCTCGGATGGACCACAAACCATATCAAGAAGCCGCTCGCGGCGATGTGGTGGTTGATGCAAGGGAAGGCCGCGACGGCGGATAACCTCGCCCACGCGGAGGCGATATTCTTGGATGTCGCCGAGGCCGCCCGCTCGTGGCCGCTCGGCTTCCCCCCTGAGGAGGGGGGGGCCGGGGCCAGTGCGAGCTCTTCCTCTGCCGGCGTCGCGCCCCAGCCTCCGGCGGCCACTGCGGCGCCGCCGCCGGCCAGGCCCCTGCCTCCGGCGGCAATTGCGGCGCCGCCGCCGGCCAGGCCCGCGCCTCCGGCGGCAACTGCGGCGCCGCCGACGGCCGGGCCCCAGCCTCTGGCGGGAGACGCGGCGCGGGCGCCGGCCCGCGCCAGCGAGCCCGCGCCGGAGAGGCCGCCGGCCCCCGGCGAGCCCGCGCCGCAGAGCCGCCAGCCCCCAGCCAGCCCGCGCCGCAGAGCCCTCCGGCCCCGGACACCGCCTGTCCGGTGGAGCCTTTGGCGGGGGCGCCCGCCGCCGCGCCGGGGGCGTCCGCCGACGCCACCAGCGCGGCCTCCGCGCTGCTGCCAGCGGCGAGCGTCGATGCCGGTGCTGCCGCCTGCGACAAGCCTGCGGACAGCGCCCCAGGCGGCGCCGAGCGCCGCGACCACCTCGAGGATTTCCAGCTGGACGAGGCGATGAGGATGTCCGAGCAGGAATCGGCTGAAGTCCGCGATCTCGATTACAGCCCAGATCAGAAGTCGGACCCTCCGTCGGACGAGGAGGAGGAGGGCGTCGAGGCCGACCCCGCGGAGCCGCAGAGCAGGGTGCGTCGCCGCTCGAGGTCGCGAGCGGGGCCCGCGCGCCCGCGCGACCCAGCCTCTGGCGGGGCGGACGGCGAGATCGACCTCACCATGCACGTGTCCGCCAAGAGGCTGCAGCGGCTGACCGAGGACCAGAAGGAGCGGCTTCGCCAGATTGTGCGCACCAGCGATAGGCAGCTGCACTTCGGCGATTACTGGCAGAGCAGGCCGCGGGCGGGGGGTCCTCCTCGGGAGCCAGCGGCGACGGCCAGGGCTCGCGATCAGCATCGGGCGCTGCTCCTCCAGCACCTGCGGGCGTGCGCGGACCCGATCCCAGACGCCGCAGAGTTCATCGCGGGAATCCCTTCCAAGAACGCCGGGCGCTGGGGCGTCAACGAGGATGTCGTGAAGGCCATCGCCAGCAGGAAGGTCCACTACATGCATTTGCTGACCCACCAGATGGAGCACGACCGTCTGCTCTTCTGCGAGGAGTGGCCGGACCTCAGCCCAGCCTCTGGCGGGTGGTGGGTGCTCCAGGAAGAGGACTGGCTGCAGCTCAAGCAGGAATGGCGGGGGTTGTCTCCAGCGATGCGAAAGCCCAGTCGACCCCCAGCAACGTCCTCTCCGCCCATCCCCGCTTCCCCCCGCGCGGGAGGGGGGGGGGTCGGCGAACGAGGAGGGAGAGGACGAGGAGGGGGGAGGGGAGGGGAGAGGGGGCCAGGGCGAGGAGGGGGATTGGGGAGAGGGCGGCACCGACGGAGACACCCGTCGCCTCGATTGAGGACTTCCCCGGCGTGCGCGACACGCGCGACTACGTCAAGCACATTTTGACGCTGCACGATGGCGAGGCCAGGCTTGTGCGCACAGAGTGGAAGCCCTTCCCAGCCTCTGGCGGGAGCATCCTTCAACCTGCCTACTGGCATTACCAATTCGCGCGCAGCTGGGCGACTTATTCGTGGCTCTCCTCACGCAAAGGGCACTTGACCAACGAAGACTTGGAGTTGATCATGACACAGGACGGCGGCGAGACTGGCTTGATGAGGTGGAACCCAGCCTCTGGCGGGAACTGGCAGATCCGCACTGGCCAATTCATCACGCTGGCCGAACTCTTCTGGTTCGGGAAAGACTGGTGCTCATGCTACGATATCTACCGCGCTTACCTGAGCCTGCCTGTCTGGATCCAGAAGCGCAAGCATCCTGTCTCGCAGAATGCGCCGGGAACCATGAGGCGCAACGCGAAAGCGTTTCACTACCAGGAGACCGGTATGTACGGTTTGCCCACGGCGCCTTCGAAACGCGGGCGGCGGTGAGCACGTGCCCTTGGCGCCTTCGGTGCCGATCCCAGCCTCTGGCGGGAATAGTCTCGCGCCCAGCTCTGGTGCCCGTGTCAGTTTTGGCGGAAGTGCAGATTCCGCGCCCAGCTCTGGTGCCCGTGTCAGTTTTGGCGAGAGTGCAGATTCCGCGCCCGAGCGACGCCGAAAAACGTTTGAAATGAGCTTCCCGTCGTCGTCGTCGTCGTCCTCCCCTCCGCCTCCCTGCTGCATTATTCCTCAGTCCCCCCCCCCTGCTCCCGATGCTTACTTATCTTTCTCCCTCGTGAGGGCCAGGGCGCAGCGAAACCCAGCCTCTGGCGGGGTGGAGGCTCGACGTCCGGGGAATGCCCCGGGCAACCAGAACAGGACTGCCTGCCCCGTCCTCCGGGGGACTTCGCTCCTGCGTCGCTATCCCGTCCTCTGCCTGCCCCCGGCTCTACTTGTCCCCCTGGAGCCTCTTGGGGGTTCCTGGGGCCTCCTGGGGCTTCCTGGGGCTTCCCAGGAACTCCAGGGGCCTCCCGGGGCCTCCTGCGGCCTCCTGGGGCCGCCCGGGACCTCCTGCGCCCTCCTGCGGCCTCCTGCGGCCTCCGGGGCTTTCCTGGTAAGAACAACGCAGGACACGTGACAAAACAAGGTATACCGAACCAAAAAAAACAAACTCAAAGTAGATCACACCCGCCCAAAAGTAGATGAGACCCGCCCAAAAGTAGGTCAGACCACACGCAAGGAGACCATACCCCGTGGAAAAGTAGATCAGACCCCGCCCAAATGTAGATCAGACCACCCGCAAGGAGACCGCACCCCGTCCGAAAGTACACCAGACCCGCCCAAAAGTAGACCAGACCACCCAAAAGTAGACCAGACCCCGTGGAAAAGTAGATCAGACCCCGCCCAAAAGTAGACCAGGCCCCGCCCAAAAGTAGATCAGACCCCGCCCAAAAGTAGATCAGACCGCCCGCAAGGAGACGTGACCCCACCCACAAGTAGATCATACCCCGCCCAGAAGTAGATCAGACCTCCCACAAGGAGACCAGACCCCGCCCAAAAGTAGATCAACCCCCAGCCAAAAGAAGATCGGCCCCTGTCCCCAAGTAGCGCAGACCCGCCCAAATGTAGACCAGACCCCACCCCAAAGTAGATCCAGCCCCGCCCACAAGTAGATCAGACCAGCCGCAAGGAGACCAGACCCCGTCCCAAAGGAGACCAGACCCCGCCCAAAAATAAATCAGACCTCCCACATGTGCACCAGACGCCGCCCAGAAGTGTACCAGCCCCACCCCAGAGGAAATCATACCGCCCATTATGAGGCCAGATATCGTCCCAAAGTAGACCAGTTACCGCCCAGTAGGGCAGATTAAATACACCCAAAGAAAGCACCTGCCCCCGCCCATAATTGTACTACACTGCTCTTCGCAGCATGCAACAAACGCTTGACGCCCCTCTCACTATCCGATTGTGCGTAGCTGCGTGGGCTCGAGCGCGCACTGGTCCAGCCCGCGCTCTTCGTGCGGGCTATCGGCCGCGCGGGGTGACGGAGCGCTCCGCGCGCTCTCGCAGCCTCTGGCGCGATGGGGCCCCGTTGCAAGACGTGCCTTGAGCGCGCCAGAGATGATGGGAGCTGCAAAAACCCGAAGTGCACAGCATACCGCGCTCCAGTGCCGAGAGGGCAGCGCTGGAAAATTGCCCGGTTGAGTGGTGCCTTGGGCAAAGCGGCCGACAAAGTAGGCGCATACGTCGCCGGCGGGTTCATCCTCACTTTGCTACACAGACATGACATACGTGTCGGCGTAGCGAGCGGCGAGTATCTTCGGGCCGCAGCCTCTGGCGCGACTGCAGTGCGCTTGGAGCTTTTAGCGGTGGTCTATCTGTGCTACTGGCGGTGGTCGACGAGCTCACTTCTTGGACACTTGTCAAAGGCATTATCCCGTTTTCAGCACGCGGAGTCCACAGAGCGAGCTGAAATGTTACAGGTCGCGTGGACTTCGATGGAAGCGGACATGAAGGGGCGCCAGGTTCTCGGATACCGTGACGAGCACAAGGTTGAGTTAATGCGCCGCGATGAGAGGAGCAAGCTCGGGAACGCAGCCTCTGGCGCGACTTTTGCGTATCATCCATTCATGAACCCGGCAAGTCGCCGCACTGGTGGACAGGAGTTCGCGCTGTTGCTGCCTGATGTGCGGGATGGCAACCTCCGGGCAGCTTGCGTGGACCTCGCCAAGGTGTTCCACGTGAAACCCACGTTCAGGGACGCGGAGAGCGCCCTGAGGAAGCACGAGATAAAGCTTTGGGCCGGGGCCCACGCCAAATACAATCGAATCAGGTGGTACGGGCGCTGCAAATGCACCCCGCCAGCGGGCTCCCGACCGCGCGTCGGGCCCAAGTGGAGCCCGGCAAGGGTTTCCTTTATCCCTCTTCTGCGTCGTGCCCCCCCCGCCCCATGTGGCCCCTCTCCCTCCCCCTCGCGTGTCCTCTTCCTCCTCGTTCGCTGCCCGCGTTGACCCTCCCCCCTCCTCCCTCTCCCTCGGTCAAAAGGATCACGCAGGGCCGCCGCCCGCCCGCGCGCGGCACCTGCAGCTGCTTCCGGAACAGGGCTTCGTTTTTGATTCTCTTCTGGGAACCGTAGCGGAACATAGCCACCCGAACAGATACACCCGCGGCCCCGCGTCAGACGCGGGCCGCGCGGGCAGGTCGGCCCAATCCTTAGGGGGGGCGCCAGATATGAGATATTTGGGCGCGCTTGGCCCCGTCTTCCGTCTGCTGCGTGCCCCCGACGCAGTAATCCGGTAATCCTGTAGTCCCCCCCTCGCCCTCCCCCGCAAAGCGGATTGTTGTATTCCTGTCGTGTTCCCAAGGTTCATGCGGTGGTTGTTCAAGGCGGAGGGCCTGGACGTGCCTGTCGACGAGGAAGATTGGCCCCTGCTCGCTGGCATGGGGTCCGGGGCCGAAGAGGGTTTGGACGACGCGGGAATTGATTCCTACGAATCGGCTGAGGTGGCCCGCGCAGCCTTGGCCGCTGTACTCGCAGCCCCTGGCGCGACGTCTCCGCAAGATGGCGTTGGTGCACCTCCCGAGTATATTTACGGACTCGACGACTTGGTTTGCTTCCTGTGCTTGTCCACAAACAAAGAAGCTGTTGCCCGCAAGGTGTTACCGCCGCCAGCGCTCCCGGTGTCCGTCGTTGAGGATTTGGGGATGGCTGCCCCCGTCGCAGCCTCTGGCGCGACAGCGTGCCCTGGCGAGACTCGTTGTTATGCGAGAATCACAACGAAAGCCACCGCGAAGCCAGCCATCGTCTCCATCTTGGCGTGGGTGTTCCAAGACATTTTGCGATGGGTGCGCGCGCCCGCCGCGGGGGCACTGTGTCAATGTTGCCGAGCTTGGCACGCTGGAGGCTTATTTCTGGCTTGCGCGCTGTCTGAGAGGAGGCGGTGCGTCGCAGACTCTGTCGCGAGCATCTTGTCCTTCGATGCGAAACCCGCCCAGGCATTGCTTCAAGCAGGGGCTTCGAGGAGTGATATTCTCCGCGCCTGGGCGCGCGCGTGGGACTTGCTCGACGGGCTCCCCCCGCGTGCCTGTTTGGGCTTCGACGAACGATTGTTGTCCATGGCACTAGTCCGCATGGGCGTCAAGGAACACCTTCGGGGTGACGCGAAGGACGCGGTTGCCCAGATGTTCTTGGACGCAGGCGGGGAGCATTCGCTTGCGAGGGAAGCGTCGTTCGCAGAGGTGGAGAAAGGGCAGCTTGCAGAGATCGAGTGCCATGTGTTGATGTTGGCGCACAGCGATTCTGGCCTCTGGCGATAATTCGCAGCCTCTGGCGCGAACCAGCATGGGGGGCGGCCGTTGGGGCGGCTGCTGGGGGGCGATCAGCATTGCCTGATCATGTCTGCTGCAATTGCGCGGGCTCGAGCAGCGGCGGCATGTGTAGGGCCGCTTTCAAGAGCTGGGCGTCGGCAAACGCAGCGCATGCTCGAACCTGCCAGGGAAAACTGAACCCGGTCAGTTTCTCACAGTGCTTGTTTCTTGCGTCGCACTTCTGCTGGATACGTTTATCGGAGACGGAGCGAGAAGCCATTTCTGCTATTATTATTACAACTATCACCACCACAATTACTACTAGTAGTACAATTGTTTCCGCTTCGCGAATCCCCGCCAGTCCATTCAGAAGCCCTTCCCATGAGAGCTGACGGGCAATAGAAAAAAGAAACACATATAGTGAAACAGAGCGGACAAGGAGAGGAGGGGGAGGAGGGTGTCGAGCCATCTTGGAGGCTATCTTGGAACACAGGAGGCTTTCTTGGAGCTATGGGGCACTTTTGGGGGTCTCAGGGATCTCTCGGCCCTCTTTTGGGGCATCTTGGGGCCCCCTTGGGGCTCTATGGGTCCTCTTGGGGCTCTTTTGGGGCATCTTGGGGCCCTCTTGGGTTTTTTTTTTTTGGGGGGGGGGGTCTTGGGGTCCTCTCGGGGCTCTTTTGGGGCATCTTGGGGCCCTCTTGGGGCTCTTTAGGGGTCTTGGGGCCCTCTTGGGGCTCTTTTGGGGCGTCTTGGGGCGGCGCTCCTGGGGCCTCCTTGGGGCTCTCTTGGGCCTCTCTTGGGGCCTTCTTGGGGGCTATGGAGCGCCTCCTGGGGCCATCTTGGAGGCCATCGATCAAAAAGGAGGGGGGTCCCCGATTTGTCTCCCCCCTTGGGGGGCCACCGGAATCGCATCTTGGGGCGCTCTTGGGGCCCTCTTGGGCCGCTCTTGGGCGCTCTTGGGGCCGTCTGAGGGCCTCTTGGGCCGCTCTTGGAGCTCTCTTGGGCCATATTGGCGCCATCTTGAGGCCTCAAAAGCGCAGCGGAGGCGACAGGGCGAGAAGGCAAACATCATTGATTTTCTTCAGGTGTTTGAAGGAAATTGCTTTCTCGGGGAGGTCCTGACGGGTCTCCAAAAGCACCTGGGACCGTCTTGTGGTCCTCTTGGGGCCTCTTGGAGGCATGTTGTTAGCTATCTTGGGCCATGTTGGGCTGTCTCGACCGATATTGAAGGCCATCTTGGGCTCTCTGAGGCCCTCTTGGGGCCATCTTGGGCCGAAAAGGACCCCCTGACACATCGCGACCGCCCCCGTCCAAGTCCAGGGGAGGGGGTATGGGGGAGGGGTAAACCCCTCCCGAAGGGGAAAAGGGGGTTTTGGAAGAGGGAATAAAGATCTCGTTAGACCGCCTGTCGCCCAAAGGGATGGCGGGATTTCGAGTCCCAGCATTACTATCATGATTATTGTTTCTGCTATCAAATTTCACTGATCAAATGGTGACGCTATTGGCGTTTATACGATCACAAATGCATCCCCTACACCTCTATCATCCGCGCCGCTACTGCGATTGCAGCTACAGTACTACAATTATTACGGCGGCGACGGTGACGGCGACGACGACGGCGGCGCCGATGCTTATTGTGATGATTTTGGCCTTGGTGGACCGGTCAGGAAGGCATCTCTAGAGATCCCAAGATGCATCCAACAAGCCGTTGACCCACAACCCGGACTCGGTGGCGGATGTGCCGAAACAGAGATCGAGCGATAGAGAGAGAGAGAGAGGGAGAGACAAAGACAGGAGGAGCACCCACCTTGGCTGCCCTCTTGCACCCGAGTGTGGGCCCGAGGGTCCGTGGCCCATCCCTCATCCCATCTAAGGCCCCTCTTGCTTCCGAACAACAGTCAACGAACGCAGGAACAAACAGCGGCCTTTCCATGGTGGGGCCGTGTTGTGGGCCGCCACACGAGAACCCGACGAGAACCCCCGCTTACGAATATCGTTCACAGCGCACGGACTTCCTTTAGTTTCCAAACGCTTCGGGGATTCCCCATCGTTCTTTTGAAGAACATGTTTCCAAAGGGCTTCGGACAAGCCGATGAGCGTCTGCAGTTGCCCTAGACGGCCCCATGATTGCCCCAAGGACTTTGGGGCCTCAGGGGTTGCCATGGCCTCCGCGAGCAGGCCCGACGCCGTCTTAGCGTACTGTGGGACGCGTCGGGGCGCCCCAAGACTTCGCAGACTTCCCACACGGCTGTCCAGATGGGAGACGCGGAGGAGGAGGAGAAGGAGGAGGAGGAGGGAGGGATGGAGAGAGGGAGAGACGAGGGAGGAGGGCTTCCCCAGACGCTCCAGACGCTCCCAAAGTTTTCGAACCGCCGCAACAGAGTCCCAAGAGGACCCTCAGCTGACCAAACTCAGCCAAACGGTACGGACTTCTTGGCTGCGTCTCTGGAGTTCGGAATTCTTCGGCCGACGATTATTGCTCAGGCCATCAAAGGGACCCCACGGAGTCCCAAGCTCGGCTTCGAGTGCCCCGAGGGCCCCAGAAACCGTCTGGCGGATCCAGCCACGGCCCCAAGAGGCCCCAAGATGACCCGAAACTGCTCCGGGATGTCCCAACCTTAGCTGCCCCGATGCGCAACACGCAACACGTAGCGTATTGATACGGAGCTCAACACGTAGACTGAACACGTGCGTTTTGAACACGGACGTATTGAACACGATCACGGCACGTGTTACGTTTCAAAGCGTGCGTATCAGAGCAGCGAAGGTCCCACTATGGCTCCCAGCCTGTATCGAGGCACGGGGGCGCGCAGCCAGCTCGGCCGGGCCACGAGCCACTGCCCAGACTCAGGGTCAGAGTCCCTGCCTTGGGCCCAGAGGCGATGCGCTGGCGCCCTCCTCGCAGCGCCCCAGCTATTTACATCCCCCTTGGCCAGTCAAGACGGCAGGGGTGCGCTTCATGTGTATACTTTGGCCAGCTCATGCGGCACGACGCATGTTGACAGCCTTGCCCAGCAGCGCGATATGCTTCATTTAGGGTCGGTGCCCCTGCCCTGGACCGAGCGGGGAGCCGCTCCAGTGCATTTCCGCTCCGATAGGAGTGTACGTGCCCATCTTACCTGCGCGTAGGCCCTTCCACGCGCAGCCACGCTTGAGGCCAAGCAAAGTTGCTGACCCCCTTCCCCTTGTCACTCTCCCTCGGCTCACCACCTGCCTCAAGTCCTCGAGCCAATAGAGGCGACGGTGATACGAAGTTCAACCAGGCGCCCGCCTTGAGCCATTTTGGTTAGCCCGCCTTCGTCTGGCTCTTCTTGGTGAGGGGGAGGAGGAGGAAGAGGAAGAGGAAGATGAAGAGGAGGAGGGAGAGGAGGAGGAGGAGGAGGAGGAGTACTTTTGGGGCACCTATAGTTTGCACACCCTCCTAGCGCACTCCGGGTGATTCTCAAAAACAATCGAGGGGCCATGATTGTACGGCTCACATCAGCACAGCACATGTCAAATGTCTTTCGAATACGTAGGTCGAGATAGGAAACGGATGATGAAGAGACATTGCGGCTGTCTTACAGTTTTGCCCGCCCTGGCGGCGCAGCATGCGCCCGTCAAAGGGCTGGGTGTGCGTCCGCGGTTTTGCGACGCATTCTGCTCTGCTGTGGGCGATTAGGGTTATGGTTCCGGCTTGCCCGAGCGGGCAATGGGACGGTTTGGTGCACGAAGCCCAGCTTGGCGTAAAAGGTTTGCGCTGCGAGGCTAGAGCAGGTGGAGAGAGCTCGCGCCGGTAGCACGCTCTCGGCACCTGAGCACGTGCAAGAGGAGGAGGACGAGGAGAAGGAGGAGGAGGAGCTAGTAGGAGCGAGAGCGGAAGGGACCGACCAGGAGATTAAATTGAGGGACGGCGAGGGACGGCAGAAAAGGAAAGGAAGCAATGGAGGGAGAAGATGGCAGAAGAAAGCCAAGGACCGAGCAGGGAGGATGGATAACCGCAGCAGAAGGGGACAGGCGAGGGGGGCGAGGAACGAAAAGAAGCGACAAGCAAGGGATACCGGAGGATGTAGCGAGCAGGACGCGAGAGAAGAAATGGTGGATGACGTGGTACAGCACGATCTAGAAGGAGCCTTTTCGAGGATCACGTTCAGCTACGTAGCACAGGCAGGCGTCAATTCCACGAGGCATCGTGACATGAACCCAGTGTGGCGTGATAGCGCCCTGGCCTGCGCCAGAACCCAGGCGCGCGCGAAGCGCTCGCGTGGTTCTAGTCAGTCTGAGGTGGTGGAAGGAGGAGGAAAGAAGCACGCTCTCTCTCTCGCTCTCTCTCTCTCTCTCTCTCTCTCTCTTACTGTCTTTTTTTGTTTTCTCTCTCTCTCTCCCTCTCTCTCATGATGGGCCCCCTGGGGGGGCTAACATACGTGCGTATAAATACAAAGGTGCACCAAGACGCTTCACGAGAGCCTGCAGACGGCCCAACACGCCACCAAGACGCTCCAAGAGGGTTTCAAGGGGCTCCCCCCGAGGACCCCAAGAGGCAACACCCGTTTGTTTTACACTAGTGTGGGTCGTGTTTAATGTGCTGATGCTTCTTTTCCGCGACCCAGCGCTCCAGGACCTCATCAGAGGCCTCGAGAATCGCCCCGAGACGGCCCAGGAGACTCGCAGGTGGGCGGCGCGACGGCCCCGAGAGGCCCCCCGGGGGCGGCCCAAGAGATCTCCAGGACGGCCCGAGCGCACGCCGCAGCAACGGCCCCCGGGGGGGGGGAGCACGAGCCGAGATTTGGACGTCTCCCCGCGCCCCGGGACACGCAGAGGCCTCGAGAGATCCGGGGAGCACGAAGCCAGCGGGCCCCCAAGAGCCAGGCGATCGCCAACGGGGCGTCCCTGGGGGCGTCCCTGAACGGGGAGGACGCCTACACCCCCCTCGAGCACGGCGCCTCCGCGGACAGCAAGAGACGCTGTCCGTGGGCCTCCCGGGGATCTTCCACGAGGGGGGCCCGGTCACTCTCCTGGTGCGCTGCCGCGACGCCGCCCACCCCGACGATCGCAAACACGGATCAAGGGGGCGTGGATCCGCGACGGGCCCCGCTTCCCTGGGAAGTCGCGGAGGTCCGCCGCCGAACGCGGCGGCGCCGGCCGCACTTTGGGGAGGGCACCTCCCCCGATCCGTGGAGTTGGCGGCCGCGCGCCAAATCCATGGATCGATAATCCATGTTTGCGCGCCCCCGAAAGAGTCCTCTCAGGAGCTCCCCACGAAGCGCTCCCAGACGGCACACGACGCCCTCGAGACGCTCCAGGAGCGTTCCATGGGGCACCCCAGGAGGGCTCAAGGGACAGAAGTCAATGGTTTCCCGACGTTTGTTGCAGGCATTTGGTGTTCTCCCCGCAAGCACGCAATGACATTTGGGGCCACCCCCTGGGCACAAAATTCAGCACCCGGGGGCTCCAGGGCTCTTTTTCGGAGCTCTGGGAGGTTACATCGGCGTCAAGGGGAGTCGAAGTCGCGAGGTCGACATCCGAAAGGCGTCGGGGGACCACCAGTGTGGCCAAGACGTGTCCTAGACGGCCCAATCTGGCGCCCAAAGCGCTGCTACGCGCCTCCAAGACGGCCCAGGACCCGCCAAGAACGCTCCACGAGTAACTCCAAGAGGCCTCCGAGAGGTGAAAATCAGTGATTTCCTAATTTCGGGGGTGGACAGAACCCCCAACAGTGACACGTCGATTAGTGAATTGTCTGTTTTCGGTTCTCGAGAGGGCGCCGCGGCCGTTATTTTCCAGGCTTGCGCCCGCCAGGTTTGGGCCTCAGGTCGTTTTCACTAAACCACGTTTTACTAAAGGGAGGTCTGTCCATCCCCGATAATTGTTGTGCAGTGATTATAGCATGCTCGTTTTCTTTGTCTTCAGGGCAGAGCGTCCGAGATGGCCCAGGAGGCACCCCAGATGACCCCAAGACGGCCCGAAAAGGGGACGCCAACAACGGTCCAATTACAGTCAAAAAAATCCCAAGAGGGCCCCAAGATGCCTCAAGATGGTCCCCAGAGAGGCGCATGACGGCCCAAGACTGCCCAGGATGGGCTCAAGACGGCCACGAAACGACGCCAAGAGACGCCCAAGACAGCCCAGAGGGGCCCAATATGGCCCAAGACGGGGGCGCAAGACGGCCAAGGAACGGCTTCAAGAGCGCCTCGGAGGAGCCAGAGACGGCCCAAAAGGTCAGCCTTGCGTTTGTTTGAAAGGCTCCTCGGAGGTGACTATAGAACCTAGCGCGCGCCCCATTCCTCCTTCGACATGCTCCCCCTCCTGTGTCCCGCGTTTCCAGTGAAGATGCTGGTAGTGCGAAGCCGTCCTACAGGGCTTTTCGTGCCAAAGCATGTTGCCAGCCATACAGGTGGGTGTGTTCGCAGTTTTTGTTCGCAGTTGACGTCAAGCGCAGAATCCTAGGGCTGCTCAGCATCCCATGCCCTTCCGGTTCTCTCTACCTCTCTGCATCAGCTCCACGTCATCCCCCGACCCCTCCTCCTCCTCCTTTTCCTTCTCCTCCTCCTCCTCTTCCTCCTCCTCCTTCTTCTCCTTTTCCTTCTCGAGGCAAGGCTTTCCAGACAAAACTTTGGAGCAGCTGCTTGTGCTTATGTGTAGGCGTCTGCAGCGTGTCAAATCACATCTGCCTGCACACCGCGATGCAATTCAATGAGTTCGTGCTCATTGACAAGTATGTTCGCGACACGTGCGACGTCGTCTCACGTAGCTGGCCGAGCCGAAGCATGTTGCCAGCCGCACAGACGGTCGTTTGTTCCTTGCAGCCGCTGCTTGAAAACAATGTCGGGGGATGTGTATTAGTTTGGCACTTGTGTTTTTTGTAAACCTATATGCGCAGTAGGGGGTGTCGGCCGGAGAAGAAGAAGATAGAAGAACACTGCGGTGCAGGATCTAGTTCTGGCCCATGGAGGAGGAGGGGGAGGGGAAAGGGGGAAGGGGAGGGTGAACGGAGGTCAGGAGAGGGGGGATGATGAGTAAGGGGAGGAGAGGGGTATTTTGATGGGTTTTGAAAGAAAGCGGAGTGGAGGAGCAACATGGGGGAGACATGTGGGGGAGAACCTAAGCGCGCGCGTGGTCCTAGTATGTATATATATATATATGTATGAACAAGGATTTACGCACATATACATGCATAAAAGGGGAGATCCCCAACCGACACTCCAAAGCCACCCACCCACCCAGCCAACCCTTTCGTGGGGCACGCATGCGTGAGCTGGCAGTCGCAGGAGCGCAATCAGAGACTGCTGTATCAGTGGCAAGTGGTGCCGAGAGGGCCACATTTTTCTTCCTCCTCCTCCTCCTCCTCCTCCTCCTCCTCCTCTTCCTCGGCATCTGTCGCGCTCATCCTGATAGACTATCGGCGCGGTATCATTTCTCAAAGCGAATTACCTAAGGTGCAGCCTCGTGCCGATCTTCGCCGGGCAACTCAGCATGGAGGACATCCGTTATCAAAATTGGTGTGGAAATGGAGGAAGAGCATGCTCTTGTGTGCCTGCGGACTTGCTTCCAGCACGCGGCTCGAATTTTCGCGTGCAAGCACTATGATCCCATCTTCCTGGCCCCTCCCTGCGCGAGCCGCTGGTCTATTGAAGCTTTCGCTGCGGCACAGAAACGCGGTGTTTGCCGAGTGTGACGACAACTGGCGTGCAAGAGCTGAAGCGAACCATAAGATCGGAGTTGCAGGAAAGGGCCGTTCGGCGATAGTATTGATCACCATGGGTTCGTCTTCTGAGACGCTGGGCCGCGCGGGTGCTGACGAGGAGGAGGAGGAGGAGGACCAGTGCAAACCCAAGAGTCATCACCAATGTTTGAATAAAACCCTCCCTCCAAGCTCCCTCTGCATAGGCCCTATACAAGGATTCATCTCCACTGAGGGGACTGCCTCGTTGAAAGACGATCGTTTGAAGACCTTGGAGCATGCCAAAACAGTATTCACGGGACTCCAACGCCACGGATCAACCTGACTGTTGCGTCTAGACGATCCTGAATCGTGCCAGAAAGCCATTCTTGGGACTTCAACACCGCGTGTCAACATAATTGTTGCGCCCTCATAATCCTGAATCATTCCGAACATCTTTTCTGGTACGGCTGACCATAGGAATCCGTGTCAGTCTTGCGATTGTGAAAACGGAATGCGCGCGGCGCTAAGGCGAAAGCCACATTTTGAAAAGGAATCGCCCTCAATAAGTGAAACCCTTGCAATTTTTAACACGAGTGCGCGCGGCGGTAAGGCGAGAACCACGTGTTGAAAACGGCCCGCCCTCAATCCGTGAAACTCTTGCAAATGTTGAAAACGAATGTGCGCGGTGCTCAGGCGACAGTCACATTTTCTAGGAAAGGGCCTGAGCGCAAGGTTTTCTTTTAGTTGTTTAACCCCCCGGCCCCGACTTGAAGGAGGCCGGCGAATGTATTCTGCGATGAATAACGAGGGCGAAGGCGGCCCGCGAATTCAAAAGTTGAGGATGTACCGAGCGAAACGCCGGTTCTTGAAATTCCGATCGATAAAACACATGGTGAAGTAAACATGTGCGTCTTTCGCGGATGTCTCGAGCGAAACGGTTGTTTTGCAGAATTGGTTGAGGATGTCGAGGATGTCTCTAGCGAGACTCTTGGTTTCACGCGTCCAGTTAGCCCAGGCAGATGTCTAGCATGAGGATTTGTCGAGGATGTCTCTGGCGAGACGCGTGTTTTCACGCGTCCAGGTCGCAGAGGCAGATGTCTAGCATGAGGATGTGTTGAGGATGTGCCGAGCGAGATGCTTGGTTTCTCGAGTCCAGGTCGCCCAGGCGGATGTCTAGCATGAGGAGGTGTTTAGGATGCCTCGAGCGAGACGCTTGGTTTCACGTGTCCAAGTCGCCCAGGCGGAATTTCTCACATGAAGATGTGTTGAGGATGTGCCGAGCGAGACGCTTGCTTTCACGAGTCCAGGTCGCCCAGGCGGATGTCTACCATGAGGAGGTGTCGAGACAGTCTCGAGCGAAACTATTTGTTCCACGTGCCCAGGTCGCCCAGGCGGATATCTAAACATAAAGATGTGTTGATGATGTCTCGAGCGAACCGCTTGTTTTCACGTGTCCAAGTCGGCCAGGCGGATGCTTAGCATGAGGAGGTGGTGAGAACGTCTCGAGCGACACGCTTGGTTTCGCGTGTCTTGGTCGCCCAGGCGGATGTCTAAACATGAGGATTCGGGCAGGATGTCTATGTGTTGAGGATGTCTCGAGCGAAACGCTTGTCGTAGTAGAGTGCATCGCAGTCCAACCCCGCCCGTCCGTGGGGCGTCCCCTGGCGCGCTGGCGCATCCCTTGGCGCGTCCCTTGCGACGTTCTGGCGTGACGTGCCCTGGCACGTCCACGAGCACGCCACTCGGCGTGGCACGTTCCCTGGCTCGTCCCTTGTCGCGTTTCCTGGCTCGTCCCCATGCGTTTCCCCTGCCCGTTCCTTGGTGCGCCCCTTGCAACTTCCCTTGGCATGATGCCCTCGGGTCGTCCCATGGCACGCGCCTTGGCACGTCCCGTGGCAGGTCCCTGACACGTTCAGGGCACGTCACGAGGGAACGTGGCCCTGAGAGCGCCGACGCAGCGTAATTCGCGAGGGATCGTGGCCCTGGGAGCGCAGACGCAGCGTAATTTACAATGGATCTTGGCCTTGGAGGGCCGGACACAGCATAGTTTATTAGGGAACGTGGTTTCGGGAGCGCGGACACTGCGTAATTCACTAGGGGGCGCGGCCCTGGGAGCGCGGACGCAGCGTAGTTTACGATGGATCGTGGCCTTGGGAGCACGGACGCAATATAATTTACAAGGGATCGTGGTCCTGGGAGCGCGGACGCAGCGTAATTCGCGATGGATCGTGGCCCTGGGAGCGCGGGCGCATCGTAATTTACAAGGGGTGGTGTCCTTGGAGGGGCGGACACAGCGTAATTTACTAGGGGACGTGGCACTGGGAGCGAGGGCGCAGCGTAATTCACGAGGGAGCGCGGCCCTGGGAGCGCGGACGCAACATAGTTTGCGAGGGATTGTCGCACAGGGAGAGCTGGACGCAACGTAATATACGAGGGATCGTCCTGGGAGCGCAGACGCAGCGTAATTTACAAGGGATCCTGGCCCTTCCCGTGGCACGTTCCTTGACGCGTTCCCTTGCACGTTCCCTGTCGCGTCGCCTGGCACGTTCTGTCACGTCCCGTGGCCCGTCCCGTGGCGAGTCCCTTGGCACGTCGCGCGGCGCGTCCCTTGGCACATCCCGTGGCACGTCCATTGGCACGTTCCGTAGCACATCCCCTAGGCACGTCCCGCAGTGCGTCCCCATGGCACGTCCCTTGAAACGTTCCGCGGCGCGCCCCCCTTGGCATGCCCCCCGTCAGTTAGCTCTGGGGGAGCTGGTACGTGCTCAGGCAGCTCGAGCTTAAGATCCAGACCAGCTCGGTCAGGACTCGGATGCAAAGGAGGACTCGAGCCACAACCCCATAGAGCACAATCGCGGCATGGCACATCGCAATTCAGCACGGCGCAGCACAGCACAGCCCTTGGCACGGTATATCAAGATCGATACACTCAGAATTGCAATGGCCCCTCCCCCAATCAGGTGTCTTGCAATCGTTGCCATGCCTCACATGTCTAGATTTCTTTCCGGGCTCGTGGGTCGATCATGTTCGCCATCGTCGCCGCCGCCGTCGAGGGAGGAGGGGTGAGGAAGGAAGTAAAGAACGGAGGATGAAGAGCAAGAGGAAATAAAGAATGGAGGAAGTAAAGAATGGAGGAAGTAAAGAATGGAGGAAGTAAAGAATGGAGGAGGACACTTCGCGACACGAGAAAAATGAGGAGAACACAGAGGAGGCGTGCGCGCCCGAGCGATGGGGGCGCGGCCGCCCTGCCGCTGGCGGCGACGCCCGGGCGCGGCGCCGGCGCCATGGCGCCCGCGAGGCAACGCCGGCGCGCCTCTGCCGACACCACCGCCAGGACGAACGAAGGGCAAGATCAAGCAGTGGCGAAGCGTCCTGGCTCGCCATATAGCCCTACCTAGAAATGTTATAAGAACCTTTTGTGGTCTCCACGAAATGTTCTCAGAACATGTCTGGCGGAGCCTGTCTTGTTTGAACACATCGGGTTTCTGTTCTAAGAACATGGTGTTGGTTCTCAGAACATTGTTGGGGTCTAAGAACATTCCGTGGTAGGACTATAGGAATGCCGGGACGGTCGGCCCCTGCTCAACAAGAGGATCAACTTCAAGATCCATGCTACATGGGTCTCGCCCACTGCGAGGAGGCCAAAAACTCACCAGCACCGACGACGGCGCCCAAAACAATGTCAAGAAGCACGCCCCGCGCCATGGAGATCGCAGCGGTCAGCGCAAGAGCAGCCCGACGCGCGGCCCGACGCAGAAGGACCGGTGCCTGCGAGGCCGCTGTGAAGAACCACATTGGTTCGAAGAGAGGCAGCCTCCTGAGCATTTCGTAGCTCAAGTCCCGATCCAGACCACGAGGCACCCAAGCTGGAACGCTGCAGCCCCCGTGCCGTACGGCGTCGCGAGCATCATGAGGGGATGCGCGTGGTGGGTCGTGTTATGGCCATCTTCAAGCCATTTGGGCGCCGCCCTTGGGCACTTGTGTCCATCGGTGGGAGTCGTTGAAAATGTTGCGAAGCGCGTATGGCCAATCCGCAGGCTCAAGAGCAGTGCGGGCGGCTTAGCCAGGGAGACCCGGGAGCCGTCCGAAATGTGCGACTTCAAAATCGTCGGTTCCTCCCGTTGCTTTCCTCCGAAACTCGCGAGCGACAACACCTGTCTCTTCGACTCCAAGATCGTCGGGTCCTGCCATGGCCGGCCCTGCTGCGAGCTGCCGCCGCCGCTGCCCGGGCGCCGCCGCATCCGCGATCTCCAGCGTGCCGCGGAGAAGCACGATGAGGATCCAGAGGAGGACGAGGAGGATTGTGAGCTGTCCCTACTGCCCCCTCTATGACAAAGTACGTGCCAGGTCTCTGGTCCCAGGTCGCCCGATCGAGCTCGCGGAGGCCAGTGCCCTCCTGCCAGCAGTCCGCGGCATGCTGCTGCGGCAGGCGGGGCCAGGACTGGACCGCCAGGCCACGCGGCAGGGCTGTGAGCAGTCCGCCGATGCGGACTCCGCCCCGCCCGCCGAAGGCAGCCGCCGTGGCCACCGTGGGCACCCGCTCCACCGCACGCGAAGCCGCCCGATGCGAAGAGCGCGACGCCGCGGCGCGCCACGCAGAGGGTGCAGGCTGCGAGCGTCGCGGACACAGGGGCCCCCGCGGCCAGCTCCCCGACGGCGTTGACGCCGAGCGCCCGTCGTCATCACGCGCGGCGCGTCGAGGGCCAGGGCGAGGAGGCTAGGGGGGGAGGAGGAGGAAAAGGAGGAGGAGGAGGAGGTGGAGGAGGAGGAGGAGGAGGGTATTATTCTTCCTCCTCCTCCTCCTCCTCCTCCTCCTCCTCCTCCTCCTCTCTCCTCCTCCTCCTCCTCCTCCTCCTCCTCCTCCTCTTCCTCCTCCTCCCCCTCCTCCCTGGATGGGCACGATGGATGGGCATGCCCGCGCGTTCCTTCCACCATCCTCGTGCGGGGGCAGGCCTGCGAGAAATTGCTGGAGCACCATACCGAGGGTGATATATCGATGCGGACATGCGGGGAGCTCGCACTGGAGCTCCCACGGCCGCCCGTGGACATGGCACGCATCATTCAGTACGATACAGCCCCTAACCCTAATAACACAACGGTTCGTGGCCTAAGTTAGGTCCCCTGCGTGGTGCCGCTTAATATAATTAGCTCTGGAGGCAGCGACCCTTCCTACTGGCGAGGCCCCCTGGAACGCCCTCGTCAACGAGGACACGGCTGGCTAAGACGGTGCCCGACTTGTTGGCAATCGACCCGCGGTGCGACCCCATCCTCGCCGTGCGCGCCGAGGTCGTTGACGCCTGCGGAGCAGACACCGGCGGGAAAAGAGAGGGAAGGTGAGGATGAGTTTTCTGTCTGCGTTCGGAACAAAGAGTTCGTTGTCTTACTTCACACAGCTCGAGGGCAGAAGAGCGGTGGTCGGTTCGCCAGCCTCGGTGGCACGGGTGGGCTAACATTCACCCGTTCACCTTGCGCGAGGTCATCAGGGGCCCCATCTAGCAATAGAGCGAAGAGTGGCCATCCCTCGAGGCCCTCTCTGGCGACATCATCATTGGGGCGAAAACCAACACGCCCCGGCAATTTCTCATCTTCTGACACCGTTCAGTGAAAACCCACTGGCCAACCCGGTCTGCCTTGGGCAGATAAGTAGGAGCAGGGACTCGGAGCATGCAATTGATCTTGAGGGGGAGGAGGAGGAGGCGGAGGAGGAGAAGGAGGCGGAGGAGGAAGGGGGGCGACCATACATTGGAAAAGCGCGCGGGGTGTAACGAAAGGTGCGGGAGAGGCATCGTTGGAGGAAGAGAATTGAATCATCATATTGAGGACGAGAGCAGGAACGAGAAAGAGGACGACGGGCAGCAGCAGCAGCCGCAGCAGCAACATGAGCAGCAGCAGCGACAAAAAAGCAATTGCCTCAGCACGAGGCGGAAGGAGAACGGATCATCGCGCTCGTTCACCCGTTGAGACTCGACGTGGCGCTCTGCAAGGAGAAAAAGTCGCGACGTCTCGCGCCTCCCCACCAGCCCATCCCAAAAAGAGTCATCGGCGAATTGTCGTGAGACGGGAAGTGGAGGAGCATGATTAAAGCATAGGGAAACATCAGTCACACCGAATTTGGGGTCAACCGAGGCAGCCCTCAACGACGGCCACTCTAAGGCCTTCGAGATTCTTGGAGCCGTACTGCAGCCATCTTGGGGTGATTGGGTGGGGGGGGGGGGGGGGGCACTGTTGCTGCCCAGTAGGCGCTGCAATGGCAAAATTCAACACACGGGGGGCAACCAAGGGCGGGGCTCGATGCGACTTCCACGAAGTCCGATATCTTGGGGATGCTATGGGAGAGCAGAGGTCAACCCGAAGGCGGGACCCCGTGCAATATCCGCAAAACCAAACGCGCGGTGGCAGCTGGATCCGCCTCCCCCTCCTCGTCCTTCTCCTTCGTCGGATCCTCACCCTCGGCCATCGAGGGTGGGACCTCAAGGGAGGGCCACCGCGTGCAACTGCCACGAGGCCCAACACGCGGGGGCAAATTAGGCCAGGGCCCATGCACCCACCAGGGAATCCAGCTTACAGAGGCAAGGCACTGCAAGCCGACTAAGAACTTCGTAGTACAAAGTGCCAGCGAGTGAGAACCCGTCAGCCGTCAGCCATCGCCTGATTGAGGGTGAGGTTCAGCATGTCATGGCTTACTTGTGCAGATCATCATCTGAGAAACAGCACGAGCGATACGTTTGTTGTCCTGGTCGTCGTGTAAAAGATTCCGAAGGCCTTACGGCCGGTGCCGCCGACCCTGGAGGCCTCGGCCTTCGACGGAAATGGGAGGGAGAGGGCGGGCTGGGAGGGTGGCATTCTGACCTGGGACCACCCCCCAGGACCACCCCCGGGAACCCCCCCCAGGACCACCCCCTGGGACATTCCCCTCCCCCTTCCGTGGGGAAGGGATCAAAGGGAAGGCGCTTCCCTTCGACTCAGTGACAACGTTGCTGCTTCATTTCGCTGTGGATGGGCTGGTGTGTTTCGCTTTCGCAACCGTGCTTGAGGACGGACGAGGGCCCAAGGAAAGGGGAGGAGCGGCGACGGACTCAGGGGAAGGAGGGGGCGTGATGGCGGCGGCGACGCGACGGCGGCAGCGACGGCGATGGCGACGGAACAGCCCCTGTCACACGCCGACAGGGTCGGCGGATTGAGGGACTTGTTCGTTGAGCCACACTGCGTTGGGCTGCGCTTGTTGTCAACAAACCGCCTCGGTGCAGCGCGTCATGATATCACCATCGCCTCCGCAGCCGGCCTGAGCGCGCGCACCGTCGTGCCATCGACGGTGAGGCAGAAACCGCGATGCGAGAATGCGAGTTCCAGACGTCCGTCCGACAAGCGAGCAGACGCTGGGTGGGCCCTCCCCTCAAGAGGGCCAGGACGACGAGCTCCCCACGAAAGTCCAGCACAGGCGTCTGCTATGAACACCAGTCTGTGCACACCGCGCGGTACACGGGAAGCAAACGTCAAGGGGGAAAAAAACACCCCGACCCGGATGATTACCCATCGGTCGTTGAAAGTAAGGGTTCTTGGATTTCCATATCCCAATCAAATGTAAGCGCTTTGCCTACTTCAAGGATTGAGTGGCGTCACCTCTTTTCCGTCCTCCCAGGGGGGCGGATGGAACCCTTTCTTCTTTCAACGCTTTCTTGCTTCATGTGTCTACCTTCTTCTTCCGATCTGCACGCATGCAATGAGTACTGAAAGAATGGGTACAATGCCCAACAGCGGACTTTGTTCATTTTGAACAGGGCTCGCTGTCCACGCCGCCGCGGCCTGTGCCCATTCGAGGCAGGAGGCCGCCCGCCCAACAGCGGCCGCTGTTGGCCTGGGACAAAACATTTGCTGTTGGGCACTGCACCCATTTGTTCGGTACCCATTTCGGGCGTCCAAATCCGACCGACGGGCAGCGCCTGCTAAGCACGGTGTGCGGCCACGGCCTCCACGCCGTGCCCCGACGGGCACGGGCGCGCGCCCTCGCGGAGCGCGCACGCCTCTCCGGCAGCCGCTCGCTCGTCCCCTGGACAGTTCCTGCACGGCCCCGGCCCGCTCGATGCCTCCGTCGGGTGCGTTTGCGAAGCGGCCCCGCTGGTCGGAGTGCTTATTGAATCGCTCGCTCTTGGCATCGCTCGGACGTGTGCATTGTTTCTCGGCGAGAACCACCGAGGACCATCCTGGACCATCGAGCAAAAGTAACACGCACGAAACCGAAAAATGCACGGGAATGGACGTCTGAGCGACGGCTAGTCGCTTCGCTCACTCCGCCTGCCTGTACTGTGCCCTCGTTGGCGTCTGCGTGCGCGTTCGTGGGCCGTGCGGCGCCGCTGGTCGGCGCTGCTGCGGTTGTGGGCGATCGTCCTCATGGATGCTTCTTGGTGTCTCTTCGGAGCGTTTTCAGTGGGCTAAGGTGTAACAGCTTTAAGGGCTCTTCGGAGCCTCCTGGGAGCGCCTTGGATGCCTCTTGGAGCTCACTTAGCGCCTCTTGGGGAGCTCTCGGGCTCCGCGTGGGGCAGCCTGGACGCCTCTCAGGGCCGAGGGCTCGAAACGCCCGTTCGGCTTCCTCCTTATGGGCCCCCTCTAAGGGCCGTCCTGGGGCTCTCCCTGGCACGTTCGACTTCCCAATACACGCAGAAGTGGACGAGGAGCACCAGCAGCAGCCCTCCGCTCAGGATTGCTGCGCCTACGCCGCGCACCTCGAGGACCTCTTCGACGATCCGGACACCCTCTTCGTCGTGTCCTCCGACTTCTGCCCGGGCCTCGGCGCAAAGAGGGGTGCACGGCTAGGGGACGGGAGCGGCGCGAGCGAGAAGCGGAGGAGGAGTAGGAAGTGGAGCAGAGAGGGGAGGAGAGGGGGAGGATGGGGACCCAGGGGTCCGACGCTCCCAAAAAAAGGCAGTGGCGGGTTTTTGACCATCTGCAGACTCCGGGGGCCCTCGCCGGGCCTCGAGCTGTCAAAAAGCGATTCAGGACGAACCTCCGGGGCCCACGCACCGAAAAAATTGGGGCGGCCGGATGTCTGGGGAGAGGGGGGGGGGGAAAAGGGGAGGATGAGGAGGAGCAGGAGGAGGAGGACCACCCAAGATGCCTCAGCCATGCTGCAGGACACCCTCTCGTCCCAAGTCCCCTTCTTTCTCCTACGAGGTTCCTTCACGCTTTCCTCTTCACTGCAAGAAGGGTCCCGTTGAAAGAGCAGCGCAGTTGGGCGGAAAACGAATGTGCGCGGCGCAAAGGCGAGAACACCATTCTGAACAAATCGTGTGCTCAATCCTCGCACCTATTGTGCGCGCCGCGGCGCTAAGGCGAGAGCACCACTCTGGAAAGCAACCGCCCTCCGTCGTTGACGTTGCTGCAAGCTGTTAGGACGAATGCGCGCAGCGCTGAGGCGAGAGCCACATGTTTGAAACCCGTCGATGATAGGAGGGGTCTTGGGCGTAACGCCCGGCCCGCCCGACCAACACGTCTGGGGGAGTGACAGCCAGGAGCTGTTGCGAAGGCCTTACGGCCGGTGCCGCCGACCCTGAATGGCGACGACGACGACGACGACGACGACGAGCGCTCTTGGGGGCCTCTTGGGGGTAGTTTGTGGGCCTCTTGGGAAGCTCTTAGGGGCCGCTTGGAAGCCTCGTGGGGGCCTCTTGGGGCTTCCTGGGGGTCTCTTGGAGGGGGCCTGGGACGTCTTGGAGGCTTCTTGGACGGTCTTGGGGCTATCTTGGGCGTTTTCGGCCGATCTGTGGGCGACTCGGGGCCCTCTTGGGCCGTCTCGGGGGCCATCTTGGGCATTCGGACCTCATTTGGAGTGTTTTCGAGGTTTCTAGGCCGCCCGAGGAAAAACGAATCTGCCCCCCCACCCCCCCCGGGACCCCCCCACCCACCCCCCCCGGGACCCCCTCCCCTTTGGGGAAGGGATCAAAGGGAAGGGGCTTCCCTTCGACTCGATTACGACACTGCTAGATTTTTCTCTCGCTCACGAGCTTGAGGAGGAAGTTGCAGGGAAAGGGGGCGACGGAGGCGACGACCGACGGAGACGACGACTCGAACAGCCAAGCCCCTCGCACACGCCGACAGGGTCGGCGGATTCATACAGGATAGACGGAGGAGGGGAGAGGCGAGAGAAGGAGGAGCAGGAGAAGGAGAGGAGGAGGAGGAGGAGGAGGAGGAGGAGGAGGAGGAGGAAGAGAAATAAAAAGAAGAGAAGGAAGAGGAGGAGGACGATGAGGAGGACGAGGACGAGGACAAGGAAGAGTAGGAGGAGGAGGAGGAGGAGGAGGAGTAGGAGGAGGAGGAGGAGGAGGAGGAGGAGGAGGAGGAGGAGGAGGAGGACGAGTGAAAACACAATGAGGCCTCGCGGCGCCTCAGCGTCGGGATCGCTGCCCTGCGCGTGCTTACAAAGCTTCCCACAACTCCCAAAAGGCAGGCGGGGCAATCAAAACCCATACACCCGACCGCCTCATTTTTTCATACGTGGGCTCAAGCTGTTTTGGCTCGAACTCTTTTCATGAGATTTCGGCCACTTGCCCTGGCTGTACCATTTATTGTGCTAGCTTGAGAGCCGCCCATCGGCGGTTAACGAGGGTAAAATCACTTCCGAAGGCTACGTTCCATGGCCCCCAGCAAGGACCTGCTTCCGCGCTGGACCTGTCAGAGGTGCGGTTGCAAGCGTAACTTGGGGCGCTGGCGGCATTGCAAGCATTGTCACGGCCCTCGCCACGATGTCCCGCCCGCTGAGGGTGGCCAGGCTCCTCGTGGGCAATGGGCTTGGGGCGCTCCAGGTTCTTTCTCGGACCACCACCGCCACTGGAGCCAGCAGACGGAGCGCGGCGGGAATGGCCACGACTGGAGCGGCGGCTGGGGGGGAGCTGGGTGGAAGGGCTACTTGCCCCCACCGCCGGTGCCGTCGTCTGGTGGCCCTCCTGGTGCTGTGCCTCCTCCTCCTGGCGGCTCGCTGCCAGTCCGTCCAGGGCCGCAGTTCATGTCCTCCAACGCCCCGACGCTGCTGCCCAAGCTCGCCGCCAATGTGTCCCTCGGCGACATCCAGCAGACGATCGAGGCACTCAACAAGATCGGCGACGTCGACGGAGCCAAGGGCTACCAGCGGGTGCTGGAGCAAAGGAAGGCTCAGGCGGCCAGCGCCGCCCAGGAGCCGACGCTCCAGCAGCAAGTCTCCAACGCCTTCAACTCAGTCCGCAGTTTGGAGGCAAAGCTTTCCAAAGCGGTTTCCCATCATCAGCGACTTCAAGAGCAGCTTCAATCACAGCTCGACTGGGTGCAGAAGGTCACTGGTGAGTTGGACGCAGCGGAGACGGAGCATACAAGGTTGGTTCGCATTCTCAATGAGAAAACGGATGGATCTGCTCCACCACCGTCGGTCACCAGCATCGACGATATCATTTCTGGGGCGGTCCCGGAGTTACCTATTTCTTTGGGATCGCTGGCTGGAGATCTTTCAGACGAGTATGAGGTTGACGAGGCCACCCAGAAGGAGGCCAAGCAGCGTTTGGAGCACCTTCAGTCGGAGATTCGCGCAGCGGTTGTCAATCTCTTCGGCGAAGCGTCGGACAAGGTCAAAGCCTTCAAGTCAGAACGTTCGGAGCTCATCAATCGTCTTCAGAAGAAGCGTCGAGCAGGGGGGTCAGAGGACCCAGTTGTCGTCCCTGGAGGTGAGGGGGGCGCTGCGGATGCAGGTGGGCGCGGCGAACCTCCTGCTCCTGAGAGCGGCGCTGGGTCTAGCGGTGGAACCACGGCCCAGACAGGCCCCCCTGCCGACGCGGAGGCGGCAGCCCGCCGTGCCACCCGTGAGGCAGCAGCTGCCATCATTAAGAACCCCCCCCCCCCCCCACCCCCCCCGAAGGCGCCGCGAGCGCCTAAAGGCCCGCAGGCGCCCGAGGGGGGAGGCTTCTGTTCCCGGGTTTCACGCACTTCGGCCTAGGGCCAACTATAAATTCCTGTTGGTCTAAGCTCACCTGGATTAGGATCTTGGTTCAGGATCTCCTGGGATCGTCTCGGTTAGACACCCAGGCCCAGGAGTCGAGCACCCCTTCCTCTCCTTCGGATCCTCCTCCTCCTTCTCGCCAGGATCAGTCTTCATCTTTAGCCCTGAGTTTTGAAACGGCCAACGTTTCAGGGTGGGGGACTGGTCAGAAGTACCTTGCGGGTACTTCTGCTCATGTTGTGCTTATGCAAGAGCACCACATTCTGGCTGGGGAGGGGATCCACAAAGCTAGTGCCTGGTCGACTCGGCAAGGCTGGCGAGGTATATGGGGGCTTGCGGCCCCTGGGGAAGGATCTGGGAGTACTGGCGGAGTGGCGATCTTCGTGAGAGACTTCCTGGGCCTCCACCTCAATCCAGTTCAAGGGGCCCAGGATTCTAGGGTGATCTCGGGTACCGTGGGCATCCCAGGTGGCACTGAATTCTGTGTTACCTCGGTCTACCTTTATGACGGCAGCGGTTTTGACCCCAAGAATCAGCATCTCCTGTCCGACGCGGGAATCGCTGCTTCCAGTTCGTGCTTACAGTGGCTCATCGGCGGAGAGTTCAACAACCCCCCGTCTGATTTACACGAGCAGAGCTTTCTCAGGCAGAGCGGGGGCATTATTATGTTTCCAGGTTGTTCGGGTACCTGTCTCACCACGGGAGGGATGAGGAAGAACGATTACTTCATCGCCAGTCCTGGGCTAAGTTCCGCCGCTCAGGCCTTGGATCGCATTTCCGATGGGGATCTCTCGCCCCATTGGCCCGTCAGGCCCACCCTCTTCCCGCAGTTCGGCAAATTGGGAGCCCTCAATTTGAAGCGACACGCTCGGTTCCCCGCCGTTCGGATGATCGGTCCACTGCGCGAAGCCCCTGACCACCAATCTTCTCAGGCGCGGATCGCGGAGGCCCTTGAGGCGGCTCATCGTGGCGACGGCCCCGCCACCCAGTCTCTCCTCACCTCGCCCTGCCAACTCTTGGCGGACCTGGCGGAAAAGGCGATTGCGGAAGCGGCGGGGGCTGATCTGAAGGACCCTGGTCCCCGTGGGCCCCCCCGTCTTTGGTTTGGTCCTCGGTCGCGTTGAAAGACGCGAAGCCTTCCAGACACCCCGAGCTGCTCTCCATCCGATGGCTTTGGAAGGCCACGGGCATGCTCGAATCTGCCATTCAGCACCCCGCTCAGGACGGCCTCCCGAACGCCGTATCCTATGGTTTTTCTATCCCCCTGGCTGTCAGCAAGCACGCGGGAGACTACGAGCATCTCTTCCGTGGGTTTTTTTGAACTGGCGTCACCGCTCCGCTGACACTATCGACGCCCTTCGGAAAGGATTAGCGCGCGACATCGATATCTTTCGGTCCACCGCCCGCGAGGCCCTGGATTCGGTCCTTAAGAGGACTCGGCAGGAGGCTTCGCAGGGATGGCGTGCTTGGCTTTTGAAAGGGATTGGCCAAGGAGGGCGGAACGCTCACCTGGCTTCTAAGGCCCCCACCCCCTGGCACCCTGCCACCGTGCTCTCTTGCGACGGCAAGGTGGCGAGTGATCCCTTAAGCATCATGCAGTTCGAAACTTCCAGGTACAAAGGGCTGTGGAGAGCTACCCCCTCCCCCACCCCTACCCCTGCGGTGTTCACCCCCGCCCCTCCCTTGCCGCCACTCGAGCTGGATGCGGTTCGAAATCTGTGCCTTCGGCACAAAGAGCGCTCGACGGTGGCCTCTGACGGTGTCCACATCAGACACATTGGGTGGTTGTCTGATCAAGGTTTGAACGCCTTGCTGTCCATTTTTCAGGTTATGGAAACCTCTGGGCTTCTTCCCGCGCAGATTGCGGTCGTTTTGATGTATATTATTCCCAAGGTCCCCGTGGGTGCCCGTCCCATTGGTGCGTTTTGTGTCCCTTACCGTGTTTGGGCAAAGGCCAGCAGGCCTATTGCCAATCATTGGGAGAAGCGGAACGCTCGCCCTTACTTTGTTGCGGGAAGCTTCACGGGCGTTGGGGATACCGCGCGGCGTCAGCTGCTTCGAGCCAAGGGCGAAGTTGCTAGAGATCATACGTCAGCCAATCTGATTTGGGATTCTGTCAAGTATTACGAAACCCTTCCCCTCGGTCAGTTGCAGCAGAGGTGTCACCAGCACGATTTTCCTTTGGCTGTCAGCAGAGTTGCCATTGCGGCCTACGCGCCGGCCAGGCATGTGTGTCTCTGGGCGATGATCTCCGAAGCCGTTTTCGCTCAGTTTGAATTTGTCGTTGGCTGCAGTATGGCTACCACTATGATACGTATCAATAGTATGGGCCCTTTGGATAAGATCGCCTGGAGCCCCCATGTGGATTTCAAGCGGCACGTCGACAATGGTAGTATTGCTGCGGTGGGCACCCACCAAGAAGTTGTTTCAGGAGTTGTTGAAGGAGCTCCAGCCCTTCAGAGTGCTACCGCTGAGAACGGAGCCACTGAGCCACTCTCTCGGCCGACAAGGCCATCCTTATCTGCCGCTCCAAGGCCGTCGGCTTGGAGATCCAGGACTCTCTTGGGATTGAACTTTCAAGACCCCTTGTTGATTCGGGTGTTAACTTAGGAGTTGACGATGCCCAGGGTACCTTTCCGTCACCAGGGGAAAAAACGCCAGGACCAAGCGCAGACTGGCCGAGGGTAACGCGAGAAGCCGACGGCTTGGCAAGTTCGGGCGAATTTTGAGCAGACAGCGCCTCCGCCGTCTTTGGGTCGCGGGTCCTCTGCCTGCTGCCACGCACGGATCCGAATGTTATGGGCTCTCCCCCCTCGGAAGTGCTCGGGCTCAGGCGCAGCCTGGCCCGCCTCATTAAGCCCTCTTGTAGTGGTAGATCGCTTTCGGCCCTGATGCTCCTGGAAAGCGACCCCACCTGGCAAGCGCAAGTCTCTGTCATCAGCAGGTGGCATCGTGAACTTTGGGTCTCCTCTAGTCATCTCCACGCTGCCGCGTTCCCGATCCCCTTGCTGCGAAAGCGGTGGGGAAGTGTCTGGGCCCGTCCCCCGCGTACTTGGAGAGGGGTGAGGGGCCCCCTGTCGGGGATGTACCTGACCCTTTTGGGCCTTGGTTGGGATATGCTTGAGATTAACAGGCTGATTGACGATCTCGGGAACTCTCACGAGCTTTTATTCACCCCTCCCGCCCTCCTTAGGAAACACCTTCGAGCTGCGGTCCTTAGGAGACTCGAGCGCTACCTGGCGCACAATTACTGTTTCGGGCATGGCCGCCTCTGCTACGATGTGGTATCCTCTTTCTTGGCCTCCTCCAAGTTTACTCCCTTCCAACAAGGGCTTCTGATGAGCTGTACGTGCGACGGTATTTGGACTCGAATGAAGGCCCGAGGCTGCGGGTATCAGTTCCCTGCAGAATGCGAGCTCTACGGCGCGCCCACCGACTCGACGTTCCACCGCCTGTGGATGCGTCCGAAGTTGCAAGCTCGTCGTTCCGAGTTGGTTGGCCAGGAACTCCTAGATTCCCTGTTCGATTACGTTACCTCATCGGACAAGTTGTTTGTGGTTACCCATGGGGTTCTCCCTCACCCTGGCGACCTTCATCCTCCTCCTCGACATATGGACGACGATGAGCTAAACATCACCTGGCATTCGACCCCCCCCCCCCCTAGCCAGAATCGTTTGAAGGTGTGGTTTTCGTAGACGGTTCGTGTTCGAGAAGAGCCATTAAAGAGCTGTCCAGAGCCTCCTGGGGAGTCGCCCTGCACAGTCCCGACCAGGAGTTGCTTGCCACTGCCTCGGGGCCCGCCTGGGCTCATCTCCCTCAGACGCCCCAGGCTGGCGAGTTTTGTGCCTTTTTGGCGGGGGTCCAATTGATTTCGGGTCCCTCGTCTATTGTTTCCGACTGCGAGAGTGTTGCTAAACGTTTTGGGGCCGACCGCGCTAGGCAACTCAGTGATAAAGGCGTGTACTCAGGACACCTTTTGCAAGCTAGAGCTGAGCCAGGATTTAACCATGTTTCGCTTGTTTCGCATGTTAAATCCCACCAATCGGTCGACGGCGTTTCGATCTCCCCGCAGCTTCGCTTCTGGAGGGAAGGGAATGACCAGGCCGATGCCCTGGCCAAGGCCGCACTCGCGAGGCACCCATCAGATTTGAAGCTAGAGGAATCGCTCACCACCGACATCAAATTCGCTAGAGCTTATTGTACTCTGGCGATACACCGTCTCCCCCAGTACGTTCCCCTGCGAGAGTACGGAGAAGTAGAGCACGTCCGCCCGCCTAAGCCAGTGAGAGCTGGCAAAGGGATGCATTTCTGGCGACACTTTGGAACTTTTTGGAAGTGCCTGCTACGCCTCAAAGTGCGACGCTGCCCCTGGCCTTGTAAGCCCCTTTTGGAGGACTGCCCAGGCACGAGGGAGCTGCCCCTACAGCAGATCAGCAGTTTAGGGCACTCCTGCATAGGTTTGGAATGTTCTGACGGGGCTACTTTTATCCTTTGCATTTCTTGCAAATCCTACTCTTCTCACGGCAGATTTAGAAGCTTGCCGGTTAATTGCCCGACTCGCCCATCGCTCTTTGGAAGGAGGGCGTGGTCGGAGGTCTCCAAGGGGCGTCACCCCAAAAGACCTTCCGTAGGCGTAGACTGCCCGATCTCCAGCTCGGACTTATCCCGCCTGCCCCGTGGCCCCTACAGGCACCCCCCTGCCCCCTCGGGACCCCCGCAGGACACTGATTCTGAGGAGGAAGCCCACCTGCAGGATAGCTTCTTTTTACCTAACAGCGAAGACTGATAGGTTTCTAGTGGACTCAAAAGAGCTCACAGATCACTCCACAGGGGGGTCCGGGCAGGTGTTGGGAGTTGCCGGGCGGCAGGGTGCCCCGCTCGTTTTTCACCAACAGTCACACACTTCGTGCCCTTCGATTTCCCAGAACTCCATTCCCAGGCCACATTCTGGAGGGCCGGATGCAACAGTCACACACTTCGTGCTCTTCGAGTTCCCAGAACTCCATTCCCGGGCCACATTCTGGAGGGCCGGATGCAACAGTCACACACTTCGTGCTCTTCGAGTTCCCAGAACTCCATTCCCGGGCCACATTCTGGAGGGCCGGAGCCAACTGTACCACTTCGTGCTCTTCGAGTTCCCAGAACTCCATTCCCGGGCCACATTTTGGATGCCCGGAGCCAACTGTAGGCCACTTCGTGCTCTTCGAGTTCCCAGAACTCCATTCCCGGGCCACATTTTGAATGCCCGGAGCCAACTGTAGGCCACTTCGTGGTCTTCGAGTTCCCAGAACTCCATTCCTGGGCATGATTTTGAATGCCCGAGCCAACTGTAGGCCACTTCGTGGTGTTCGAGTTCCCAGAACTCCATTCCTGGGCATGATTTTGAATGCCCGGAGCCAACTGTAGGCCACTTCGTGTTCTTCGAGTTCCCAGAACTCCATTCCCGGGCCACATTTTGAATGCTGAGGCAGGCTGATGCTGAGGCTGAGGCAGGCTGAGGCTGAAGGCAGACTGAAGCTGAGGACGAGGCTGAAGGCAGACTGAGGCTGAGGCTGAAGCAGGCTGAGGCTGAGGCTGAGGCAGGCTGAGGCTGAGGCAGGCTGAGGCTGAGGCAGGCTGAGGCTGAGGCTGAGGCTGATGCAGGCTGAGGCTGAGGCAGGCTGAGGCTGAGGCCGAGGCTGAAGGCAGACTGAGGCTGAGGCTGAAGCAGGCTGAGGCTGAGGCTGAGGCAGGCTGATGCTGAGGCTGAGGCTGAGGCAGGCTGAGGCAGGCTGAGGCTGAGGCTGAGGCTGATGCAGGCTGAGGCTGAGGCAGGCTGAGGCTGAGGCCAAGGCTGAGGCAGACTGAGGCTGAGGCTGAAGCAGGCTGAGGCTGAGGCTGAGGCAGGCTGAGGCTGAGGCAGGCTGATGCTGAGGCACTGAGGCTGAGGCTGAGGCTCATGCAGGCTGAGGCTGAGGCAGGCTGAGGCTGAGGCCGAGGCTGAAGGCAGACTGATGCTGAGGCTGAAGCAGGCTGAGGCTGAGGCTGAGGCAGGCTGAGGCTGAGGCTGAGGCAGGCTGATGCTGAGGCAGCTGGCTGAGGCTGAGGCTGAGGCTGATGCAGGCTGAGGCTGAGGCAGGCTGAGGATGAGGCCGAGGCTGAAGGCAGACTGAGGCTGAGGCTGAAGCAGGCTGAGGCTGAGGCTGAGGCAGGCTGAGGCTGAGGCTGAGGCAGGGTGATGCTGAGGCAGGCTGAGGCTGAGGCTGAGGCTGATGCAGGCTGAGGCTGCGGCAGGCTGAGGCTGAGGCCGAGGCTGAAGGCAGGCTGAGGCTTGAGGCTGAAGCAGGTGAGGTGTGCTGTAAGACCCGGCTGAGGCTGAGGCCTGAGGCGAGCTGAGGCTGAGGAGCAGGCTTGCACGCTGAGGCTGAGGCTGAGGATGAGGCAGGCTGAGGCTGAGGCAGGCCGAGGCTAGAGCCGAGGGCAGCAGCAACTCAAGGTGAGGCTGACTATAGGCGAGCCGAGGCTGAAGGCAGACTTAGATTGCTGATGGTGAAGCAGGCTGAGGCAGGCTGAGGCTGAGGCAGGCTGAGGCTGAGGCTGAGGCTGAGGCTGATGCAGGCTGAGGCTGAGGCAGGCTGAGGCTGAGGTCGAGGCTGAAGGCAGACTTAGGCTGGGCTTGAAAGCAGGCTTGGGGTGAGGCTAAGGCTGATGCTGAGGCTGAGGCTGAGGCTGATGGTTAGGCTGTTGAGGCTGTAGTGTGATGCTGAGGAGGCTGAGGCTGAGGCTGAGGCTGAGGCAGGCTCAGGCTGAGGCAGGCTGAGGCTGAGGCCGAGGCTGCAGGCAGACTGAGGCTGATGCAGGAGCAGGCTGAGGCTGAGGCTGAGGCTGAGGCAGGCTGAGGCTGAGGCTGATGCTGAGGCAGGCTGAGCCTGAGGCTGAGGCTAATGCAGGCCACTGCGACTGTCATCGCGAATGCGACTACGACTGCGAGAACAGCAGAACTCTAGAACTGGATTCTCATCTGAATCTTAAGGGGGGATGTTTCAGATATGCTCTACACCATCGTGGTTAGGTGTTGCTTTGCCTTGAATTTAATTGCTTTGCAGAAGCGAGATGCCCATCAAGAGCTGCGACGGGACAATCCCACTTTCTTGGCGAGGAGGCGCCAGGATCAGTCTGACAGTTCGGATTAGTTTATTTATTCAGGCTTTAGCCTTCTTTCTTCTTTGCAGCACGGCCCGATGCGACTGACCCTTCGGCAGGCATCCGTGCTCTACCCCACATCTGGGGCGAGGCCATCAGCCGTCCTGGCGCTCGCTGCACCAGGGGCTGGAGACCTCGTCGTCCTTGTGTGGGTGGTCGGACTTATTACCTAACAGCGTAGACTGATAGGTTTCTAGTTGATTCAAAAGAGCTCACAGATCACTCCACAGGGGGGTCCGGGCAGGCGTTGGGAGTTGCCGGCCGGCAGGGTGCCGGGCCTGTGCCGGGCTCGTTTTTCACCAACAGTCACGCACTTCGTGCTCGTCGACCTCTCAGAACCCCATTCCCAGGCCACATTCTGAATAACCGGATGCAGCAGTCACACACTTGGTGCTCCTTGACCTCCCAGAACGCCATTCCCGGGCCACATTCGGAATGGGGGCCCCCGGGAGCAACTGTAGGCCACTTGTGGTCTTCGGAGTTCCCAGATACTCATTCCCGGTACATTTTGGATGTACGGAGCCAACTGTAGGCCACTTCGTGGTCTTCCGAGTCCCAGTACTTCCCTTCCCGGGCCACATTTTGGATGCCCTTGAGCCTACTTGTGGGCCCTTGGTGGTCTTCGAGTTCCCAGAACTCCACTCCCGGGCCACATTTTGAATGCCCGGAGCCATCTGTAGGCCACTTCGTGGTCTTCGAGTTCCCAGAACTCCATTCCCGGGCCACATTTTGAATGCCCGGAGCCAACTGTAGGCCACTTCGTGGTCTTCGAGTTCCCAGAAATACATTCCTGGCCACATGTGAATGCTAGGCAGGATGATGTAGAGGCTGAGCGCGTCTGAGGCAGGTGAGGCTGAGGCGAAGCTGAAGCAAATATCAAACTAAATTAAACCAGGCTGAGGTGAGGCTGAAGCAGGTGAGGCTGAGGCTGATGCAGGCTGAGGCCTGAGGATGGTGAGGCTGAGGTGAGGCTGGATGCAGGTGAGGCTGAGCAGGCTGGAGACGGAAGCCGAGGCGAAGGCAGGTGAGGCAGGATTGAGGCTGAGGTGAAGCACGACGAGGCTGAGGTGAGGCTGAGGCAGGTGAGGTGAGGCTGAGGAGGCTGATGCTTGAGGGCAGGCTGAGGTGAGGCTGATGCAGGCTGAGGCTGAGGCAGGCCGAGGCCGAGGCCGAGGCTGAAGGCAGACTGAGGCTGAGGCTGAAGCAGGCTGAGGCTGAGGCTGAGGCAGGCTGAGGCTGAGGCTGAGGCTGAGGCAGGCTGAGGCTGAGGCAGGCTGAGGCTGAGGCTGATGCAGGCTGAGGCTGAGGCTAAGGCTGAGGCTGAGGCTGAGGCTGAAGGCAGATTGAGGCTGAGGCAGGCAGAGGCAGGCTGAGGCTGCGGCTGAGGCAGGCTGATGCTGAGGCAGGCTGAGGCTGAGGCTGATGCTGATGCAGGCCGAGGCTGAGGCAGCCTGAGGCTGAGGCCGAGGCTGAAGGCAGACTGAGGCTGAGGCTGAAGCAGGCTGAGGCTGAGGCTGAGGCAGGTGATGCTGAGCCATGGCTGAGGTGAGGCTGCAGGCTGAAGCAGGCTGAGGCTGGATTGAGGACTGGACCGAGGCCGAGGCCGAGGCTGAGGCAGGCTGATGTTGAGGCTGAGGCAGGCTGAGGCAGGCTGAGGCAGGCTGAGGCTGAGGCTGAGGCAGGCTGAGGCTGAGGCCGAGGCTGAAGGCAGACTGAGGCTGAGGCTGAAGCAGGCTGAGGCTGAGCTGAGGACGGCTGAGGCTGAGGCTGAGGCAGGCTGATGCTGAGGCAGGCTGAGGCTGAGGCTGAGGCTGATGCAGGCTGAGGATGAAGCAGGCTGAGGCTGAGGCAGGCTGAGGCTGAGGCCGAGGCTGAAGGCAGACTGATGCTGAGGCTGAAGCAGGCTGAGGCTGAGGCTGAGGCAGGCTGAGGCTGAGGCAGGCTGAGGCTGAGGCTGAGGCAGGCTGAGGCTGAGCCAGGTGAGGCTGACGCTGAGGCTTGTCCAGGCTGAGGTTGGAGGCCGTGACCAGAGGGCCGAAGGCGAGTTGAAGGCAGACTGATGCTGATGCTGAGCAGAGCTGAGGCTGAGGCTGAGGCAGTCCTGAGGCTGAGGCTGAGGCTGATGCAGGTGAGTGAGGCAGGCCGAGGCTGAGGCCGAGGCTGAAGGCAGACTGAGGCTGAGGCTGACGCAGGCTGAGGCTGAGGCTAAGGCTGAGGCTGAGGCTGAGGCTGAGGCTGGCTGATGCTGAGGCAGGCTGAGGCTGAGGCTGAGGCTGAGGCAGGTTCAGGCTGAGGCAGGCTGAGGCTGAGGCCGAGGCTGCAGGCAGACTGAGGCTGATGCAGGAGCAGGCTGAGGCTGAGGCTGAGGCAGGCTGAAGCTGAGGCTGAGGCTGATGCTGAGGCAGGCTGAGGCTGAGGCTGAGGCTAATGCAGGCCACTGCGACTGGTATCGCGAATGCGACTACGACTGCGAGAACAGCAGAACTCTACAACTGGATTCTCATCTGAATCTTAAGGGGGATGCTTTCAGATATGCTCCTACACATCGCTGTTAGGTTGCTTTGCCGGGATAATTTTATTTAATCGCTTCGCTCATTCCGCCGGCCCATACAGTCTCATGTCTGCCGTTTGCCCGAGGGCCTGGTGTCAACGCGGCGCTTTGGGGGTTCCTGGGGCCGCTTGGGGGACTCCTGGGGCGCTCGGGGGGGCATTTGGGGGGCCTCCTGGGGCCGCTTGGGGGACTCTTGGGGGCCTCCTGAGGGCCTCGTGGGGGCCTCTTGGGGCCTCTTAGGGGCCTCTTGGGGCCTCGCGGGGGCTTCTTAGGGCCGAGGGCTCGAAATGTAGTTGCATGTTCCCTCTCTGGGGCCCCCTTGGGAGCGTTCTTGGGGCCCTCTTGGACCGTCTTGGAGGCTTCTTGGGCCGTCTTCGAGCCCTCTTGGGCCATCTTGGGGGCCTCTTGGGCCCTCTTGGGGCGATCTTGGGGGCCTCTTGGGCCGTCTTGGGGCGTCGGGAAGCCGAAAAGGTGGAAGCTCCAAAATCTTTCAAAAACCTAAGGAAAAGCTATGAATTTTGCTTCTTGGGGCCCTTTTGGGAGTGCTCTTGGAGGCCTCTTGGGGCGTCTGGGGGCCATCTTGGGCGTCTTGGAGCGATCATGTGGCATCTCGGAACCCTTGTGTATCATCTTGGGAGCTTCTTGGGGGCATCTGGACCCGTCTTGAGGGTTTCGGGGGCGTCTCGGAGCCCTGTTGGTGCGCTCCTGGAGCGCTCCTGGAGCGCTCTGGGGGAGTCTCCCGGGGATCGCTCGGGGGTCGGTCGGGGATCGCCCGGGGTACTTTTTGTCCGGGGACCCCCAGGGGCCGCCCCGCGCGCGCGAACTAGAGATACTGTTAACCAGTTACCGGAGACCTTAGCACGCCTCTGGCCCGCTGGGCCGGCGAATTTTGTGTTGGTGGCCTTCGGCCTTTCTATTTCTCGTTTATGCCTTAGCTCTACGTCTGGGGCGAGGCTATGTCGTCCAGGCGCATCCAGCACCTGGGGCAGGCCTCGTCGTCCTTGTGTGGGCCTTTCTTTTTCCGTGTGTGTGCGCTTCGTGTTCGCACGTGTGTCAGGCACCCCGCTTCAGGGGGAAGGTGTGCGCACATCCTGAGGGCTTTCTTCAGCGAGCACGGGGGTAGTTCTATCCCGACAGTCGCTCGACTTTGGCGTTTGCTGTGGCCAGGTAGCGTCGCTCCTGGCCCCAACGCCTGGGCCCTCCTCATGCTTCGTGTGGCCTCGTGTGTGCACGCGTTCGGCACGTGTACTGGCTCCTCGCCTCAGAGGTATGCGCGGCGCTCTCGAGGAGGCGTCTCTGTTCTCGGGAGTACGGGGGCTCCTAGCCCCGTCAGTCTCTCGTCTTTTGGGGTGTTGCAGTGGACTGGAGCTCTGGCTCCTAGCCCCAACACCGTCGCAGCCCAGCATCCTGGCTGATGTCCGCCCGTCCTCTTGTGCAGTCGAGGGCTGACGGTCCGTGCTGCTTTTCCACCTGCAGGATCCTGCTGGTGGCCTTGTATCCCTGCCTAACTCTGGCGGGGAATCTTTCTGCAGGCTGTCGCCGCCCCAGTCCCTGCAGGAAAACGCGTTGGGGTTGAAACGAAAAAAAAATCCATGCGTGGGCCCCGGAGGCCTGGACCACTTCCCGAGGGCCCGGCTTCTCGTCTGGAGTCGTAGTTTTGCCGGCCCGGGGCCCAGCGAGGGCCCCCGGAGGCCGAACACGGCCCAACACGTTCCGTTCCAATTGTTTGCGGAGCTGCCTGGCGGTGGCGCCGCTCGTTACAGACCGCCTCCGAGCCGCAGCTCGCCGCTCGGCGACTGCCACGCAGTCGTCGAGTCGCCGAGCGGTCCCGCCTCCTTTGCTTTCCCCTTCTCCATATCCTTTTGCCCCTCCTTCTCATCTTGCATCACCTTTAAGATCACTATTATCCCAATCCTCCCCCATCCTCGTCCTGTTGGTTGGTGCCCCCGCCCGTCCAGCCATCCCCTCCTCTCTTTCTGCCCATTTCCTCTCCTCTCCTCCTCTTCCTTACTCCTTCCTTCCGTCCGTCCGTCTTCCTCCCCCCCTGCAGGAGGAGCACCCTGTTGGGAGGAGGAGGAGCAGGAGGAGGAGGAGGAGGAGGAGGAGCAGAAGGGGGAGGACCGGAGGGGGAAGAGGGGCTGGAGGAGGGGAAGGAGCAGGGGGAGGAGGAGGAGGAGGAGGAGGAGGAGGAGGAGGAGGAGGAGGAGGAGGAGGAGGAGGAGGAGGAGGAGCCAGGAGGAGGAGGAGGAGGAGGAGGGAGGAGGAGGAGGGAGGAGGAGGGAGGAGGGAGGAGGAGGAAGAGGGGGAGAAGGAGGAGGAGGAGGAGGAGCAGGAGGAGGAGGAGCAGAGGAGAAGGTGGAGGGGGAGGACGGGAGGAGAGAAGAGGGCTGGAGCAAGGGAATGGGCAGGGAGAGGAGGAGGGGGACGAAGGCGGCACCCCCGTAGAGGGAGCCAGAGGTCCGAGAGGGCGCACTTCCTTCTCTTGGGCTGCCCGCCTCCACGTCGTCGTCGTCGTCGTCGTCGTCGTCGTCGTCGTCGTCGTCGTCGTCGTCGTCGTCGTCGTCGTCGTCGTCGTCGTCGTCGTCGTCGTCGTCGTCAGTGGTGGCGTTGTCGTCGTCGTCGGCGGCGGCGGCGGCGGCATCGCGCTAGCGCTGAGCCCCGTCACGTCGAGCCCCGTGCCAAGGCCACTGGGGCGCGAAGTTCCGGTACCAGCCCAGACTGGAGGCCACCTTCGGGCAGCAGGCTTTCGGCGGCGCTGCCAGCAGGGCTTCTCCGGGGGAGGGGAGGATTCCGCGTAGTTTCTGGAGGGGAGGATTCTGGAGAGGGAGGGGAGGGGGAAGGGAGAGGAGCAAGAGGAGGAGGAGGAGGAGGAGGAGGAGGAGGAGGAGGAGGAGAAGGAGGAGGAGGAGGAGGAGGAGATGGAGGAACGTTTAAGAACGTTTAATGTAACCAGGGGCCCAGTCGAACCACGCACCCCAGACGGGGGAACGAACACCACGCTGGCACCGAAGCCCCAGCGTTGTCTTCGCTCCCACCGCCCTAGCTGCGCGGCCATCCTGGGGACTGTTGCAGGCTCGGGCTCGGTTCGAGAGCTTCGACAGCAGCGGAGGAGCAGGAGCAGGAGCAGGAGCAGGAGCAGGAGCAGGAGCAGGAGAGGGAGGAGGAGGAGGAGGAGGAGAAGGAGGAGGAGGAGAAGCAGAAGCAGAAGCAGAAGAAGGAGAAGGAGAAGGAGAAGGAAGAGGAGGAGGAGGAGGAGGAGGAGGACGACGGCGGACTCAGAGGGTCCTTTGTTGCTCCAGCGGGCGGGTTGAAGGGGGCGCCTCTGGTGGTGGAAGAGGCGAACGGCCCCGAGGAGGAGGAGGAGGAGGAGGAGGAGGAGGAGGAGAAGGAGAGCCATTGGCTGCTCAAGCAGCTAGTGGCCAGATACGCCGACCTGGCCGACACAGCGGCAGGTCTCCCTCGACTGTGGCTTTTCTGATCTCCCATACCTCTGCACACCGCATTCTCGTCCTTCACCCTGCTCCCTGCCGCGACGCACCAACGGGAAGCGGCCGCTCCTGGCTGCTGAAGGCGCTCCAGGGCTGAGCGCACCGCCGCCAAGAACAGGGCCATCCAGGCCGCGGACGCGGCCATCGCCAAAGGCGCTCGACGGGGTGCTGAGCGTGACAGGCTGAAACACGTGCACGAGACTCTTCGTACTGTCCGGCCTGACCACGATTTGGCTTACGGATACGTGGCTATCACCGCACCGGGCCTTGGGGCTCCCAGCAAGGCCGAGAATGGCGACCGTGAGGTTCGCACATACCCCGCCGACCACTATTGCTCGGCCAAGCTCGTCCTGCCGACGGTCACTCCTGCCGCCAGGGGCGACCGCGGGGGCGGCAGGCAGCGCGGGCACCCGTGCTGACCGAAGCGTCGCCGCTGGACCGCCAGGCGCGTGGGCGGACTGCGCCCGCTCTGGTTACAGCAGCCGGGGCTGCGAGGAGGAGATGCGGCGGGAGGTCCCCGTGGTCGCCCCGCCGCTCGCCCTCGACCTCCTCCACCAATCACGCCCGCCGCGCGCGTCGGGACGGAGGCCGCGGCCGAGGCCGCGCCCCCGACACCTGCAGCCTTGCAGGCACGAGTGTCAGTGGCGGAGTGCGGGCGTCGGGAAGCCACCGGGGACGAGCCAGCGGTCGAGCAGGCTCACGACCCCGCGGCCCACGGCTCCCAGGGCAGCAGCCGCAGCGACCAGCAGTCCGACACCGAGGCCTCCTTCAGCACCGCGGACTCCGACGACCTCGACTACGACCGCCGCTTCGCCTGCGCCAGCTACCGGGACGAAGGGGGCGCGCCGGACAACGACCAGGAGGACAAGACAGAGGACCTAGAGGCGGCGGGCCTCGTCCCCCCAAAGGAATCACCGGGCTCGAGCACGAGCCCGGCCGCGACGCTGACCAGTTCGACGGAGCCCTGGTCCCGCTCTGCTCGGAGGATTCTGCAGCTTGGACGCCAGGGGCCCCGCGTGCTTCGCCACTGGCACGATTCGCTCTGACGGCATCCCCGTTGAGGCCTCTCCGCTGGCGCAGACGACCCCTGCCTCGCCGCCGACGCAGCAAAGCGTGCGTGCCCCTGTCTGCTCGGCGCCTCCCCAGACCGCGACCGCCCCAGGGGATGCCGGGGCGGGTGCGCCCAGTGCAGCGCCTTCGGCCTGTGCGTGCGCGGCCTGCCCAGGCACCACCCCGTGGCCGCTGTCGCCCCAGGGGGATACCGGCGCAGGGCGCGCCCCCTGCTTCGCTCCGCGCGGGCCCGGGGCCGCCGTCGGCAGCGGGGTCTCGGTCCGTGCAGCGGCGGCCCCTCGCGCCCGGTGCGCGGGCAGGCGGGCAGGTGGAGGCGGCGGAGATCCGACCGAGCAGTCGGACCGATCGTAAGGCTCATGCAAGCCCGGGGGGGGGCCCTCTCCACGCCGAACATCTCCACGCCCGCTCCGAGCTCATCCAGGCCCTGGGAGCTAGCTGTGCCTGCGCCACGCCCCCGAAGGAGACCCCGCTCCGATACGTCAACGCTTCCGTCGTGGAGCTCGCGGCCTTCTACCGCTTCCAGAGGCACCGCAGGGAGGAGAGGCACCCTGCCCTAGACACCATCGCGGCTTGGGACAACATGGGATCACGGTACAGATACTCGCGGTGTGCCTGTATAGCCCGCGCGAGGAGATCGGTCCAGATCCTGCCAAGTACTGGAATGGTTGCTTCATACCAGCCTCTGTTCGCAGGCCCTGGCAGGCACTTGGAGACCACACCATTCCGCTACAACGGTGCCCCCGTTTAGTTGGATCCATCCACCAGCGCAGACGACCCTTGCCTAGCCGCCGACGCAAACAAGTTTGAAGACCATGTCGAAGAGTTCACCCTGCCCGCTAAGGAGGACGGGGGCGGCACTTCCGGGGAAAGCTCGGATGAGGCATCAGAGGACGAACCCGCACTCCAGGAGCGGCCCCGGTACCGGCAGGTGCGGTTCGCCGCTGGCCACGAACACCAGCCGCGAGTGGCATTCTTCCAACATTCCCCTCCCTGCCTGCCCGCCCGCTTTTCCCTCCTCGTCATTATCCTTCCAGCTCTTATGGGTCGGGTACGGATGGACACGTGAGGGGCGGAAGGAGAACCGCGAACGCTCGAATAGCTCTTTGATCGCCACTCTTTGCGTACTACCGCACATGTCCACACCATCTCTTTGTCAGTTCTTGGAACCGCCCTATTTTCGCACCCTGCGCAGCCGCCCGTCCTTGGCCAGAAAACGGTGACGGGGCCACCAGAAGCCCCTGGGAACCGAAAGTGAAGAGAAGAGCAGGCGAACCGTAGCACGAGGTCCCAGGAACCCGCGCGGCGCGTGCCCGAGCGGCACCGCCTGCTTCGACACGCGAATGGCAGCGACGGCCCATCTCTATCCACCTCGTGCTTCGCCCCTGTTCTCCCCCCTCCACCGTCTCACCCGCGCGCTGCGTGCCCGGCAGTGGAGGCTCTAAGTCGGCGCTCGCACCCGCCCCTGGCTTGCAGGGGGTAGCGCAGCCGCCGCCCATCTCGCTGCATTGCGTGGCCTGCCCAGCAGCGGATTCGAGCACCGCCGCCGCGTGCCCAGCAGCACGCAGCCAGCGCAGGACTGCCCGGCTGGCGCCTGCGCCACCCCACCTCGAATCAGCGCTGGCCGCCTGGGGTCCCGCAAGGACGTCGGCGTGCGAGGCCGCGGCCGCCTGCTGGGCACCAGTCGCACCCCGGCTCCTGCCCCTCCCCTCGTTGCCGATTGCGCCTCGCCTCCGCCTGCCCCTCCCCTCGTTTTTGGCTCTGCCTCGCCTCCGCCTCCTGCCCCTCCCCTCGTTTGCGGTGTTCCTCTTGCCTTAAGTCGAGCCTGTCCCTCTACAGGAAGAATATCCAAAAATAGTATAAAAATAAAATATGGGGACGTTTTTCTCTCGTATTCTTTTGAACATTTTGGGGTATTGTTTGACTATTTTTCATTTTTCGTCCAAAACCCGCCTGTAGGGGGACATGCCCGACCTAACTCTTGCCTCCGTCGGCTCCTCCCCCATCCTGCGTCCGCGGTATCCTCCGCAGGTCGCGCGAGGAGACCCCCGCACGGGGCACCCGGCCCCGCCGGGGCGCGCGCACGCAGCGCTCGCGGCCCCGGGGCTGCAGTCCACCCCCGGCACCGCGGAGGCGGCGCCGCGCCTCCCTCCAGCCGTCGGCCCCCTGCTGGCCGGAGCGGCCGCGCGCCCCCCGCAGCGCGCGGACGGCCGTCGAGGCTGCGCAGTCCCACCACGGTCACGCCCGCGCCCCCGGGCGACGGGGGTGGGGAGAACGAGGAAGAAGAAGCAAAGGCGGCCCCCGCAAAAAATGAAGCAGGAAGCTTTACATGAGTGAACGGCGACAGAAATCTGTCTTCCAGTTCGCCAACACTTTGCTTGGAGGCAAGAACCGCGGTCGACGGCTCCTTAAATCATCCCG
>CAUYUJ010004938.1:47500-65642 GCA_963575745.1 Prorocentrum cordatum | reverse complement strand
GAGCTGAGCTGAAGGCAGGCTGAGGCTGAGGCAGAGGCAGGCTGAGGCTGCGGCTGAGGCAGGCTGATGCTGAGGCAGGCTGAGGCTGAGGCTGAGGCTGATGCAGGCCGAGGCTGAGGCAGCCTGAGGCTGAGGCGAGGCTGAAGGCAGACTGAGGCTGAGGCTGAAGCAGGCTGAGGCTGAGGCTGAGGCAGGCTGAGGCTGAGGCTGATGCAGGCTGATGCTGAGGCACGCTGAGGCTGAGGCTGAGGCTGATGCAGGCTGAGGCTGAGGCAGCCTGAGGCTGAGGCCGAGGCTGAAGGCAGACTGAGGCTGAGGCTGAAGCAGGCTGAGGCTGAGGCTGAGGCAGGCTGAGGCTGAGGCTGAGGCTGAGTCTGCGGCTGAGGCTGAGGTAGGCTGAGGCTGATGCAGGCTGAGGCTGAGGCCGAGGCTGCAGGTCAACTCAGGCTGAGGCTGAAGCAGGCTGAGGCTGAGGCTGAGGCAGGCTGAGGCTGAGGCTGAGGCTGAGGCAGGCTGATGCTGAGGCAGGCTGTGGCTGAGGCTGAGGCTGATGCAGGCTGAGGCTGAGGCAGGCTGAGGCTGAGGCCGAGGCTGAAGGCAGACTGAGGCTGAGGCTGAAGCAGGCTGAGGCTGAGGCAGAGGCAGGCTGATGCTGAGGCTGAGGCAGGCTGATGCTGAGGCAGGCTGAGGCTGAGGCTGAGGCTGATGCAGGGTGAGGCTGAGGCAGGCTGAGGCCGAGGCTGAAGGCAGACTGATGTTGAGGCTGTAGCAGGCTGAGGGCGAGGCTGAGGCAGGCTGAGGCTGATGCAGGCTGAGGGTGAGGCTGAGGCAGGCTGAGGCCGAGGCTGAAGGCAGACTGATGTTGAGGCTGAAGCGGGCTGAGGGCGAGGCTGAGGCAGGCTGAGGCTGAGGCAGGCTGAGGCTGAGGCTGAGGCAGGCTGAGGCTGAGGCTGTGACTGCGACTGCTGTTGCCACTGCGACTGCCATCGCGAATGCGACCACGACTGCGAGAACAGCAGAATTCTACAACAGGATTCTTATCTGAATCTTAAGGGGAATGCTTCCAGATATGCTCCTACACATCGCTGTTAGGTTGCTTTGCCGGGATAATGTCATACAATATCTGCCTGTAGGGGGACATGCCCGACCGGAACCTTGCATTTTTCTTCTTGCCCAGCTTCTGCCTGCGCTTGCGTGCCGTTTTTGTTGTTGGCCTCAGTGCCTCAAGTGGGTTTCCATGCCAGGCCGCTCTTTGTTGTTTCACCATCTTCACGCTGCGATTCCAGTCGACCGATGTTTGTCGAACGTAAACAAGACGCCTCGTCGGAGCTCATACGTAGCGCATGAAGCACCCACCACTTCTTGCGGGGGCGGCATGGAAGCCCCACGCCAAGGGCCTCGGCCGAAGCCATCTTCCCGCACCTATTGAACCATTGTGCCGGCAGGCATCTCAGAGGCAAGTGTCCGCGAGAATTGAAGGGCATGCGTAGTTGAGGCGGGAGGAGGCTGCAAGGACTTTCAGAAGGGTGGGGTTGATACACCCATCAGATATCTGAAGAATACGAGTCAACTTTCGTGGACTCCTGATTTCGTTCAAGAATATCATGAACTTTGACTGGAATCTGGACTGGACCCTGGACTTTCTCTTGGATGCCCTTGATCGTAGAGCTGTCGTATCTATCTGGACTGCTGTTTCTAAGAGGACGCTTGAAGTGAAAGCCACTCTCTTAACTCTCAGCAGGGGTGCAGTGCGGTAAGCCCTCCTTGGAGCCAGGGCCAACTCGCCTTAGGCACGTGTGGCGCTGCAAGAAGGGTTTTGCTTTCCAGGGTCGATGGAGTTGCCATCTCTTCCTCGGCGGGAGGCGGCGGAAGGGCGGCGGAAGGTCGGCAGAAGTAAAACGAGGCCGCCTCCGCCGGCGGAAGGTCGGCTGAAGCCGGCAGAAGTAAACAGTTGTCCTCCAAGAGATGACAATATTTTTGGGATCAGGGTTTCGGGAGCCCCTTACGTAGAGCACCTCCACCCACGCTCTTCCGACCACCAGGTGACGTTTTGAGGCTCTGGCGGAGGAGGTCGGGGCCTCCTCTCCGCAGCTAGTTGGAAGATTTCCCCGCGTCCTCTGGAAGCGAGGTCCACGCGGAGAGGACCTTAGTTACCCATACCCCCAGTAAGTTTCGAATAAGCATTGAGGGCACTACTAATGGTCTCACTCGCGTGGGGCAACCGTGGCATAGTGGTCGGCCAGGCGTTTGCTTTGAAAGCATTGGGCATCAAGCGCGCCAGCTGCCTGAGGGTACTCACGACATGCCTTTGCATAGGCCAATTCGAGGGACCTGTCATAACCAGTAAGCTTACAACTGGCACGCCAAAAGCGCCCCTGAGGGCTCCTCGGGCCGTATTACCCCCCATGGGCCCCAAACAGTGCCTTGCAGTCCGCATGGAGGCTCTAGGAAGCCAACGTGTCCTCACTGAAGGCGGTTGCAGTTACGGCCCCCGCGTGCTCCGCCGAAACAGCCGTCTTGTCCAGAGTCCCGGGCCCAGCATACGCGGCCCTACAAAACTCCCCTTCAGGCGAGACATGGACCGCTAACGTCGTCGTCAAGGCGCAGCAGTAACGGTGATTCGTGGCTCTGAAGCCCAAGGAATGGTGTTCTGGCGCAGCTCAGGAGTTACAAACGGTTGGTTTCGCACGGGGCCTCTAAAGAGGGAGCTTGGAGGGAGTGTTCATTGCAATCTTGTGTATGGGTCTTGGGTTTACACTGGTACTTCCTCCTCCGCATCCACCTCCTCGGTCAACGGTAAGCTGTTCGACTGAACCTGCAGGGTGGTGCCCTTTCCTTCACCGAGGACAAAAGATTTCCCAGCCCTGATAGCATAGTGAAGACGTGGTCTCGCTTAGGCCCCCGTGCTTGCATTCGGGATCACACTTCCAGGCGGCCTGCCTTGATGCACACCTGCAGCAAGGACCGCCAAGCTCCATAATGCTGTTCGGCCTCTCTTAACTCTGGTCCGCCCCCACAGGGTCAGGGGCCTGGTAACTGCTAACCCTTTTCCTTTTCGAGTGCGCTTGGGCCCAGACTCGGTCCGTGGCGACCCCAGCGAGGTCCTGGAGCTCGACGGGGCATCGCTTGAGGGACCAGGGCTGGGAGTTAGAGAGCGCCCTCCTCTGCAGGACCACGACAAAGAGCGGACGTCAAGGGGCGCATCAGGGGGGGGGGCGTCAAGGGGGAGGAGGAGGAGGAGGAGGAGGAGGGGGAGGAGGAGGGGAGGAGGAGGAGGAGCGAGGCAGGAGGAGGAGGAGGAGGAGGAGGAGGATGGAGGAGGAGGGAGGAGGAGGAGGAGAGGAGGAGGAGGAGGGGATGAATCAGCATCAACGGCACCTGGCCCTGCGCCCAGCCTCGCTCCTCGGCGGCCGCTCGGCTGGCCGCCCCCTGGCGCGCGCCGGCGGGCTCCCCGGCCACGGGGAGTCCCGGGCGCTCCTCCTCCCTGCGCGGGCGGCGCGCTCGGGATGCCCCGCGGGCGCTGCCTCTCGGGCCGGGGGGGAGGGGGGGGGTGGGGAAGGGGGGGGGTTACGAAATTAGCTGCATGCAGCTGGTTTCGGCCCCACCGAGGGGCCCGCCCCTCGAGACATCGCCGCCTCCCGGCGCCGGGAGGCGCCGGGGAAAATCAGCTAATTACGTGAGCTGATTCTCAAACCCCCCTTTGCTATCCCCCCCTTTCGCCCGACCCGAGCCTCGTGGCGCCGCGGGTCCATGCCCGAACGCGCACCTTCGCCGCGCAAACGCACCAACACTGTGCGCGCGCCGCCCCTGGAAGGGGCGACGCGCGCGCCGAGGGCTCTTTGGGTATCCGCTCCGTGGTGGGCGTGTTCTGGCCATATCTCGCCCAGGAAGCGGTAGACTACCAGACGGATGCACCACATGGTCGGGTCGGGCGCGCGCCTCCGAGGAGGCCACGCGGTGCCAATAATTAACACACATTTCTGCGTCCCGACGCAGCCCCGGACAGCCGCCGACGCCGCGTTCTCAATCTGCGGCCGCAGAGGCCCCGACCCCTTCCCCGGGGCTGGCTTCTCGTCCCGGGTCCACTTTTTGAGGGCCCCCGGGCCCGATCACGGGCCCTGGAGGCCGACATCCAGGCGAAACGGCCGGATTGAGAAAACCATATCCTTGGATCTCTGGGGAGGTGGAGGAGGAGGAGGAGGAGGATGCTGCTGCTGCTGTTGCTGCTGCTGCTGCTGATGATGATGATGATGATGGTGATGATGGTGATGATGATGATGATGATGACGATGATGATGCTGATCATGATGATGATGATGATGATGATGATGCTGATGATGATGAGATGATGATGATGCTGACGATGATGATGAAGATGATGCTGCTGTTGATATTGATGGTGATGATGGTGATGATGATACTGATGATACTGCTGTTGATGATGCTGATGATGATACTGAAGCTGGTGCTGCTGATGATGTTGATGCTGCTACTGATGATGATGATGTTGCTGCTGCTGATGATGATGATGGGCATGATGATCATGATGATGATGATGATGATGAAGACTATGCTGATGATGATGATGATGAGGAGGATGATGATGCTGATGCTGATGCTGATGCTGATGCTGATGCTGATGCTGATGAGGATGATGATGATGCGGATGCTGATGCTGATGCTGATGATGATGATGCTGCTGCTGATGGTTATGATGATGCTGCTGATGCTGATGCTGATGCTGATGCTGATGATGATATGATGAGATGATGATGTATGAGATGATGATGATGATGATGATGATGATGATGATGATGATGAGGATGATGATGATGATGATGTTGAAAAGGTGATGATGATGATGATGATGATTGATGATGATGATGATGATGATGGATGAGATGATGATGATTGATGATGATGATGAGGAGGAGGAGGAGGAGGAGGAGAGGAGGAGGAGGCGGAGACGAGGAGGAGGACGAGGAGGATGGAGGAAGAAGGAGGAGGAGGAGGAGGAGGAGGAGGAGGAGAGAGGAAGAAGATGAGGATGAGCAGGAGGAGGAGGAGGAGGAGGCGGAGGAGGAGGAGGAGGAGGAGAGGAGGAGGAGGAGGAGGAGGAGGAGGAGGAGTGAGGGGCGCCCGGGAAGTAGAGCAGAATAAAGGCAAAGGAAAGATTAGGGGGAGGGGAGGGAGTAAAAGGGAGGGGGGTAGTAGGGGCTAGAAAAAGAGGGAACAGGAAAGAGGGTGGGGGGAGGTAGCAGGGGGAGGGGGTGGGGGACGGGGAGGGGGAGGGGGAGGGGTAGGAGAGGGGGAGGGGAGGAGGAGGAGGATGAGGAGGAGGAGGGAGGAGGAGGAGGAGGAGGAGGAGGAGGAGGAGGAGGAGGAGAGGAGGAGGTTGAGGAGAAGAGGAGGAGGAGGAGGAGGAGGAGGAGGAGGAGGAGGAGGAGGAGGAGAACGAGGAGGAGGGAGGAGGAGGAGAAGGAGGAGGAGGAGGAGGAGGAGGAGAGGAGGAGGAGGAGAGTGAAGAAGATGAGGGATGAGCAGGAGAGGAGGAGGAGGAGGAGGAGGAGGAGAGGAGGAGGAGGAGGAGGAGGAGGAGGAGGCGGGGGGAGGGGAGGGGGAGGGGTGGGGGGAGGGGGAGGGGGAGGGGGAGTGGAGAGGAGGAGGGGGGGAGGAGGAGGATGTTGAGGAGGAGGAGGAGGAGGAGGAGGAGGAGGAGGAGGAGGAGGAGGAGAAGGAGAGGAGGAGGAGGAGGAGGAGGAGGAGGAGGCATCGCTCCATCGCTCGATGCCCCGTCCAGACGGCACAGGCGGGCCCTCGGCAGCACCTGAAGGCCTGGAAGTTCGAGCCCTCGGGCCGCTCCTTTGCGGGCGCCTCGGGCGGCGCGCGCGCGCCCGGCGGGCCGTCCGCAGCGCCGGCTCTGGGCCGGGTCGACCGCTTCGCCCTCGGAGGAGGGAGGAGTGAGGCAGGGAGGTAGGGAGGGAGGGTAGGGAGGGAGAGGAGGAGGGAGGGAGGGAGCGAGGGAGGGAGGGAGGGTAGGCAGGGAGGGAGGGGGGGAGGGAGGGAGGGTAGGGAGGGAGGGGGGGAGGGAGGGAGGGAGGGAGGCGTTCCAGTCTGTGCTGTGCCACCTCGTCGCGCGTGGCGACCACCCGCTGGGCGGGGCGCGCCCGCTCAGAGCAGAGCTCAGGGCGTTCAAACTTTGGCGGAAGGCCCCGTTTGAGGCGGCGCAACACCTTTCCCACGCTCGCGGAGACAGTTGCCCGGCACACGCGCAGTCCTGCACTCCCCTGTGCGGGCCGTGTGTGGCGGTTACCCCCCCCTCTCACCCTAATTAGGTGCACGCGCCTCAGCTGGGCACGGCGCCGCCGTGGCGCTTGATCGCTCGCTCTGCGCGCGCGTCGCTAAGAAAAAGCAGCACCTTTTCCCCAGCATGGATTCCGAAGGGTTTGTCGACTTGTCGCCGATCGACTTATGGGGACCGAACCAGATCAATCCAGGCAAATGCAGATACCTCAAGGTACATCCAGGTACATCGAAATACATCTGGGCAGACCCAGGTGAATCCAGAGATCGCTAGGGAAAGTTGGAGCAACTCGCGGCCGCTCCAGCGCGAATCGAAGGACGGCAGAAGTCGTTAAGCGTTTAACGAACGGAGGCTTTTGGAGCTCGCAGAGCGCATCAGTGCAGCGGCACCCGCAGAATTCACAGATAAGTGCACCCGTGTAGGTTGCCAGTTTTTTGAGTCGGGCGCCAGGGCCCGGCAAAAGTAGGATCCATCGCCCCTCCTTCCCCTTTCCGACGGCCCCGGGTCATCATGAGGCGGATTAGCCTGAATTCCTTGTTGAATTAATTACGTCACGGGGCTTGCAGGGGGAAGGCCAACATTCAGAGAAAACGCGCTTCCTGCTAAAATCTCGGGCGCGCAACTGGCATTGACAGACAACAGAACTCACAGCAGCAGCATCATGCGCACCCGGCAGCTGGCACATCTTAACTTCAGGACTTGGACTAAACCGCGAACTCGTAGTTCGGGTGCGCGGAACAGGGTCAGGCTTTCTTTCTGGGAAGTGATAAGCACCTCCTTTAGCACTGCAGGTGGGCGTTCAGCAACTTAGAAGGCCGGCGCACCGGCCGAACACGTGGCCTGGTTTCGGGAGTCTGACACGTGTCTCGCATCGCCGCTGCGCGTCCTGCAAGAAGGTTCGCAGCTTTATTAACATCAAATTCCACGCCGTTCGAACACATGTTAGAACGTTGGGCCTGGGTGGGGTGACCATTAATTACCCCATCGAGCATCAACCGAGCCGCCACTGGCCGTGAACACATGGCGGGACATCACCCAGCTGTCCAGCATGGCGGATCTGGCTCTCGAGCGCCAGGATTCCTTGGAACCCTTCGCCACCGATATGTTATCACAGCATTCTGGGTTTCTGAATGAGCGTTGGGGGGTACCCACCCGACGGGGGTCAACTTCGCCTCGTCGTCGCGAAACGACGGGGGTCGGAGCGCCTTCGGCGCGAGGTGGTTGCCCGCGACAGGGGTCGATGTGGGGTTGTCGGCGGGGGTGACGCCCTCCCGACGCTCATTAAGAAATCCGGAGTAAACTCCCACATGTCCAGTGGTACGCGCAGCCAATTGCTTAACAGCAGACACTTCCACACGCCCAGGTTTCCTGACCGCAGTTGGCAGAGCACTGCCAGCAACACCGACGGATTGTCCATCGGGCTTTGGTGGGCTGTGGCCCATCTACATATCCTGAGCCTCCAAGCTTTATGATACAGACGGACCGACGGCTAAAATCGAGTTCGGTTCGGGGAGGATGCCCTCGTGTTCTTCGTGTTTGTTGGATGTTCCTGTGCACCTTGGGGGAGGCACCCTCGAATAATCCTAGGGTGTCATGTTCCTGCAAGGTGTTAGTTTGGCCTAGCTCCGATTGTACTCTCCACCAAAACCGCAACTATCCCAAACACCTGCGTCAATGTTGGCAGTGCCTCCTGACCACCCCCAGTCCCACGCCAGCCCAGCAGGCGCACGGAGGTGACCACACGAGGCCACACGGGATGGAAGGCCATGCATCCAACAGCAGGAGCGATGAGGTTCAGAAAGGCCTCGGGAATCAGATCGCCAGAGCGCGCGGTAGCTGAATCTGGCAACTCAGCGTTGCACTTAAGTGGCCAGAACCTATGGGCAACCGTCTCGGGCGCACACCCGCATATAGGGCACAGGCCTCTTGTGGCCGACTCGTAGCCAGCCTCAGCGATATGGTCCACAGTCCAGAACGTCGCCGTCGAAACATTCCGAACCATTGCCGCAGGCTCAAAGAGTCTCTTTATAAGGCCCCCTTCAAAACTTTCCGAGGCACAGTAAAAGTTGCTCTGCTTTTCCAAACTTGATCCTAGGTAGTGGTTGGCGGCACCACTCCAGGAAAGCCTTCCACAAACCTTTTGGAGGGCTTGCCAGAGAGCATGAGCGAACGAGGCATCAGTAAGCGTCAAGTTCGTGCCATCAGGGAACTGCCAGTACGCAGGCGAGACAGGCACGCCCTTCAAACCAAGCAACACCCCCAGAGTTGCCGCAATCGGTCCAAGAACCGTCTGCCACCTGTGATTGGTATGAGCGAGCGTGTCTATATGGGCGGCCCAATCTTCAGCAACATGCATGCGCTGCTTGTGTCCCGGATCACACCAGGCATCACGAACCATTGATAGGTGCTCATAGCGAAGCCTAAATTGGTGGCCATTCTTGGCCTCGGGGGTGGACAGAACCCCCACCCTGACACGTCGATGAGTGAATTGTCCGTTTTCGGTTCCCTCGAGGGCGCCGCGGCCGTCATTTTCCAGGCTTGCGTCCGCCAGATGTTGGCCCGAGGTCGTTGTCATGGATCCACGTGTTTTACTAAAGGGGGTTATGTCCATCCCCGATGGCCGCACGCACCAGGGCAATGACGGAGGCTGTGCAGGCCCCAGGGCACCACCAATTCGAATACGTGGCCGCTTGGGCATGCTTGGAGCCTGTTTTTTTTGGGACTCTGGCAAGTTTACTTGCATGGACGGGGGGGGGGGGCTGAGCCTGAAGCAAGCCGCAAACGACTTGCACGTTCGGGGGGGCGCGGAAATCACGCAAGTCGAAAGGCACTTGCACGCTAGTATTCGCTTGAAGAGGGGCGAGGGGGGGGGGGGGGGGGGGGGCGAACGCCATGCAAGTAAACTTGCCTGAATCCCCAAAAAAGCAGGCTCTTGGGCCCGCATCGGCTTGATTAGCCCCAGGAGCGCGGCCCGCAGCCTGGTACCGCCAGGATTTCCAGCCGCCGGAGCCCGAAGGCGGAACGCTTCCCCTGGCGCTGCCAACAGTCCCACTCAGCGAGGAGGAGGAGGAGGAGGAGGAGGAGGAGGAGGGAGAGGAGGAAGAGGAGGAGGAGGAGGAGGAGGAGGAGGAGGCAGCTTCCCTGACAATTCTTGGGGGCCTGCTTCTGCCTCTGCGTGAGTTTAGATGCGAGCCGTTTCCTTAATTACTAGCAGGCGTGGTGGCCCCCAGGTCTCGAGCAGCAGCAGGCTCGGACCGAGTCCGAGGACCAGCAGCACCGAGCTGATAATGAAACAAGCGGCTTGAGCCGAGATGGCTGCACATTAGAGCAGACTTGTCAGATATCGCACAGCCCATACCATCCAACTGTTTGACCAGGTCCATCGGAGAGGGAACCAGATGCCGTACGATCTCCTCCTCTTCTGTGTTCAGGCAGCTAATAGCGCCCGCGTATGCTTGAATAGTGACAGACATTGGATGGGCAGTCGCCGCATCCTTGATGCCATAAACATCTTGTGTGACCTAAGACATCGACTGCAGACAACCAGCAAGAACACTCCTGCCTGGTTCAATGGTACCCGACCGAACCATGTCCACCCACTTCCAGCACTATGGGGGTTCGTGGATGAGAGTGCCCATGTGCAGGAAATGGAGCGGATAGTCCATCTCGGCCAATGAATTGATTAACTTGTGCGGTTCTACTCACTTGAAGAGGCGCTTTCACTTGAAGAGGCGCTTCAGATCCCAGTGCTCTCTGGCCGAGCAGGGGCCTTGGAATCTTACGCGTGCGCGCCCTGGCTTCCTCAGCAGGGCCGCTTGGAGCGCACTAGATCACTTGATGGCAGTCTCCCAGAGATTGGGCCCCTCGCGGGTCCGTAAATCTAGACGATGGCTTCTAGCGCGGCAGTACATTCGGTAAATTGTCGGGCAAGTACGTTTCGGCCGGTCACACTTTTTTAGGGGGGAAGCGAAGCAATCGCATTCTGGAGGATTTGGGGGGACCACGTGACCTGTTGCTCGCACTTATTGAGGAGATGAGTGAACCCCAGAACAGCATCCTTGGGTACCCCAGCCACAGACCTAGGAACCCACAATGATCGACGCCGACCGCAGCCGTGGCCGAGAAACACCTAGCAGCACGCTGGGCATCCGTCGCCTCTTGCGACTCAATGTCCTGAACAACCTGAAAGTCAAGGAGGAGACGCTATTCCAACACCCCCGAGAGGGCATTCCTAATCTCATTTGGGCCCCATCCGAACATCACTCTAGAACGTTTCACAGTTCTCCATCATATGAAATGGGAGTTGTTTAATGCCACAGGGGGCCACTAAAGCTTCAGTGTACTCGCCAAGATCGTATTTCAACCAAGTGGACTCGCTTGGTTCCTTCCTGCAGCGCCTGGAGAAGTCAGTTCTTCGCGTTCGCCTGAAAGGCAGACTGGGTCACCTTCCAGGCAGCACTAAGCAAGCGTGAGATCGCGTCGAAGAGATCGCCCATCCGACCAGCCTCAGTGGGCGGGCAACTAAGCTGGGCACACCACCAACTACACGAGCAAGCGTCTTCGGTACAACTGTGGGGCCCCACCTGAGAGGCTAAACTTCGCAAGACGCTAGCTGAGCTGGCGACCATCGTGGTAGACTTACGTTCCATGTACAAGCGGTACTCCTACATGTTTTGAAAGAGATGGGCCCCAAACACCAAGTTCAGAAATAGGAGCACTTGCCCAGAGGGGCCGCTCCTCCTAATAGTAAAGCATGTGACAACTGGGAAGCCACCACGCTTGACCCCGCAGGGCTTGATATCACATGCAGCCCCTTTGGATTCAAAGCTGGCCTCGGAGCACCAGTAACTTCAGCAGACAGATGGCCTCGCACATGAGGTAAAAGAGCACGCGACAGAAACGAGGGTAGTTCACTTGGTCCATCATCGGACACACGCTGCAGGAGAACGGATCACGGCACGGCAGGACTTGAGCGTGCACATCTCCCACATGCGTCGCTCCGACACCTCATGATGCTGGATAACGAGCATGGGGGCAGCAGTGGGTCTTGGAGGGCTGCAGGAGTATGCACGCACGTTCACAACATCAGCAGTGGCGCCCAACGCAATCACATAGTCGATCAGAGTGCCACGTCTCTGGGTGCACGTCACACCTGCATCAGCTGGGGTGGGGGGGGGGAGCTCGCGCGCGGGCGAGCTGAGGAACACCAGCAATATCCATGTCAACTATGGGCATATAGAAGTTTCCCATGGGCACCCACAGGATAGCCAAAGCACCCAGAAACACCGTCACAGCCCGAAAACGCTCGATATTTCCCCCAGGCATCCCCACGGAGCCAACCGCGATCACACACCGCTTGGCACTCAATTGCAGCAAATGCGAATCATGGCCACAACCAACATCATGACGGCCTGAGTCGCAGACCACGAACCGTCGAAAGCACAAACTGTTCGAAACCAACGGGCCTACTCCTCCATGGATTTCTCCTCCACGTGGGTGGGCGAGGGGACGGTGGGCACAGATGAGGCCTCCAGCCTATCTGCGCAGCGTCCGGCTTCACACGAGAGGGCAAAGCTGGCCTCGGGTGGTGCCTAGCAACACAAAGCGCATCACAAAGTGGCATTAAGAAAGCGCGCGTCACTTGGTTCCACGACGTAGCGTCGCAGAACAATAGGTCGTCTTCTTCGGAGGGACATCGCACCTGTCAAACCTGTGCCATCGGAACATCCACTCCTGCGCCAGCCTGGGGTCGCAGTTGTTCACGTACTCTTGGGAAGGACGCCGCCGCGTCTGCCCTTTGCCTTGCGCATGCGTTTGGTTAGCCGTGGCGGCAGAGCGGCAGCCTGCTTCGACGTGAGGGGCCCCATCCGGCCGACGTCTTTTCTAGTCCAGGGGCGGCCCAGCACCACGCTGTCGTGATCTGTTCAAGCTCTCCACGGTGTCGGCCCCCATCTGCGCCAGCATTGAAGATCTGAGCGCCGCCCTGATCAGCAGCGAGCAGAGAAGCTGCTAGTGCACGGATGGGCGCCCGCAGTTCGGTCCCCTGCGTGTCGGAGGCCCACCATGTCTTGAGATCCTCTGGAGACATGGTGCCGATGTCAGGGAGACCTGGTGCGATTGGAGCCGCCGCAGCTCCGAACGCACTTGCAACCACTTGCCTGCGCGCGAGGCCGAGGAGCAGTTGGAGGAGGCTGGTGAGCAGCAGCAGGAACCGGGGGCTTGTGTTGTGGAGCAGCTACAGGCCGCTCATATTCCCGTTTACGTTCAGCTTCTGCCGCGTCCCACTCAGCCTGTTTTTGTTGCTTCCAGTCATCCATCGTGGGACTCTGTGGTTGCTGATCCACTGGCCTCACTGGTTTCTTCCCGACCGCGTCGAACCACGAAAAGCAGATCAGCGGCATCGTCGAGTTGCTGCCTGAACTTTACCACCTTAGCTTTCCGAGCTGCGACTTCTGGAATCGATGATCGAACCCTCGTCGCGGCATCCTCACAAGCTCTGGCAGATCGAGTCCTCTCCGCAGTGGCCGCCGTATCCGATTGCGACAGGATGGGTGCAGGACAGGCCGGCCGAGGGGCGAGCTCTCCGAGGTGTGCTTTCAATTCTGGCCAAAGACCAACAACTCAGCGCTGCTGCACGCATCTTGCCATGGATGTCAGGCACCTCATCACTGGTGCCAGCTTGGTCAGACCCTACGTTGGGATTGCCAACGTTGGATGCGTAATCTGCAGCGCACCTCGAACGTGCTTCATGATCATGGTCCGTATACTTTTAGTGGCCGCAAGCGCCGCGCACTTCGTCGCGCCGTTCCTGGGTAGGGCGGCGATCTGCAACTGGTCTGGGCACCCACGGCTGGTGCACCCTGCGCCACGGAGCAAGAGCAGCACCACTGCGCCAAGGAGGAAGAGCAGCACTGGGCATCACCTTGCGGTGCGGAATGCGCGCCCGAGCTTGCGCAGCGCCGGCGTGCGAAGTTTTGTTGCCGAACCACCGAGCTGTTCTGATTGTCGTGTACCAGCGGTATCCACTTGGCCCCCCTGAGGTACTGGCATCTTGAGCCAAACTGGCTACGAGGAGCAAGGGGGATGATGAGAAGGTGGGGGATGAGGAGAAGGGGGAGGAGGGCTGGAGGTGGGAGGAGGGAGGAGGGAGGAGGAGGAGGAACAGGAGGAGGAGGAGGAGGAACAGGAGGAGGAGGAGGAGGAGGAGGAGGAGGAGGAGGAGGAGGAGGAGGAGGAGGAGGAGGAGGAGGAGGGAGGAGGATGTATTCCAAGTCGCTTAAAGCTAAAAGTTCGTATGTCCAGTGCCTTACTGTACCATGGGTCACAAGAACTTATATGTCTGCTGATGCCACTTAGACCAGCCAGCCAGACGAGTCAGCCAGACCACACCGACACTAACCAGACCAGTCAGCCATCCAGACCAGCCGAGCCCAGACCAGGCTACGAGGATCAACGCGACCAGCCACGCCAACCAGACCAAAGCTGCACTGCACAGCAATGTGCGACACAACATGCAACAACTAACTGAGATGCACAACTTCGGACCAGGCAAACCAGCAAGACCAGCACGCCACATCATCCAAGCAGACCAGGCAGACCAGCCAGACGAGCTGGCCAGACCAGACCGTACAGACCAAACGGGCCCGCCAGCCATCCAGGCAAGCCACGCTCCGACCAGACTGAGCCGACCAATCGAACCAGCCTCACCAACCATACCAACACGTTTCGACTCAATGCAAATCAAATCAACCACCGCGATGCAACACACTTGGATCAGGCTCCCCAGCAGCACCAGCAAGTGAAGCCAGTGAAGTCGGCCATCTCTACCACCCAGACCAGCCAGCCATCCAGAGCAGCCAAGCCCAGACCAGACTACGCAGACCAACCAGACCAACCACAACAACCCGACCAAGACTGTCCACGTAGCAAGGACGCTGCAATGCAACAGCAACCTGCGGCTCATTAACATCGTGCCAGGCAGGCCAGCAAGACCAGCACGTGAAACCAGCGAAGTCGACCAGCCAGACCAGCCAGCCATCCAGACCAGCCGAGCTCAGGCCAGACTGATTAGACCAAGCACGCCACCCAGGTCAAACCTGCTCTGCAGAAAAAACTGCAATGCCCATACCAAACCTGCATGGCAAAACCTCTGCAATCCAAGCACAACTGCTTTGAGGTGGTCGTGGTTGGCGCGTTCGAAGCAGACCGACACGGCATTGAACAACATCTGCAGTGCGAGCGTATTTGCAGTGCACGAAGCCATGTTCTGTGGCAGTCGAGGTTGGCGCTGCGCGATTCGCACATCCCTGGACCTCCTCAGACCACAGGTGGCTCGCGCGCGGAATCATGCGCTGAAGCTCCGGCAGCGAAACGGCTGCATTCCGAAGCAGACCAGCATTGCACTGAAGGACATCGGCAACGCGAAAGCATCTGGCAATGCCCGCAGCCACGATGTGTGGTAGTCGTGGTTGGCGCTTCCCGCTTCGCACGCCCCTGGGCCTCCTCACGCCACCTTCGGCCCGCACGCGGAATCGGAAGCTGAAGCTCGAGCAGCGAAACAGCGACACTCTGAAGCTCAAGCGCAAGTTCGAAGCTTCAAGCTCGTGTGAAGCGTGGCGCCCCCCCTCGTGCCATGTAGTATTAAGGAGCCTTGTGCTGACAGCGACTCGCACCATCGACGATTCGAATGCCTGTAGTCCAGCTGGGGGAAGTAATACTACTTGCACGGAGGCCTCCACGCGCAGAGGAGCGCAAGCATTGGGAGGGGAATGACGGCAATGCACACACGCCCCGCGTCGACACAAAGTACGAAGTTCCCTTCTTCCCTCCTCCTCTTCATCCCCTTGACATGTGGTGACGTTTACCCGGCCGGCCACTGCTGCGCATTTTGGTTTTATTGTTTCAGTCGGCTTGTCAATGGTTTCTGCAAAGCCCCCATGAGTGGAAGCGGATTTGCTGCTTGGAGTTGCCAATTGCTTGTGGTTTCGTTTGTCGAGAAACACGAAGGGCCGCAAGCGTTGTGCACGCATACGCATCACACGGTTTCACACAAGAGCTGTCGAACGTTGCCGAGACCGTTGTCGCATGGGCCTGCGCCGAGCCGCCTAAGAACGTGCCGACAACTGCAAACTGTGGGGCACACTGAGGATAGGAGGATGAGGAGGAGGAGGAGGAGGAGGACAAGGAGGAGGAGGAGGAGGAGGAGGAGGAGCGTGGGGGAGAGGAGGGGCAAGTATCTCCATGCTGGCGGCGGGACGAGCCCCTTGAAGGCAGACTTCGCACAGCCTGGTCTGCACGCGGATCAGAAGGGTTGCACCACACTTGTTCTCGAACTCGTCGATGACGACTTGGATCTTGCGCTCCAGGTCTCCTGATGAGGCCACTCCTTCGAGCGTCACGTCGTTCTCGCGGATCGTGAGGGGTACGCGGATCTTGTGGTACAGCGCGTCGTTGTCGGTTCCCGCGTATGTGCGACATTCGGGCCTCTTAGTGTTGTTTTTAGCGTACGTCTTTCAGCATTGGGCATAGCGAGCCTCCTTCATCAAGTTGTGCAGATAAGCTGCTGCCTCTTGATTCTCCTCTTCTTCGTGAGAAATTACGCGTCGGGGATCGCTGACTCTGGTGGGTCCTGGTCGTTCCCCTCCTTTTTCTTTCTCCCTGCTTCCGTTCGTCCCTCCTTCTCCCTCCTGTTCCTTCCTTCTCTCGCTTTCCCCTCTCCTCCCTCCTTCTCCTCCCTTCTTCCCTTTCCTCTCTCCTTCCTCCTTCCTTGTCCTCCTCGATGTCCTTCCGTCTCCCCTTCTTCTTCTTCCTTTCCTCCGTCCTCCCTCCTTCTCCCCCCCTCCTCCCTCCTTCCCTCCCTCCCTCCTCCTCCTCCTCCTCCTTCTCCTCCTTCTTCTCCTCCTCCCCCCTTCCTCCCTCCTCCTCCTCCTCCTCCTCCTCCTCCTCATCCTCATCCTTCCCTCTCACCTCCTCCTCCCCCTCTCTCCTTCGTCATTCTCGCTACTCCCTCCTCCTATCTCCGCCGTCCTTCTCACTCCTTCGTCTTCTCTCCTCCTCCTCCTCCTCATGTTCCTCCTCTCTCATCCTCCTGTTCTATCCCCTCCAACCTCCCTTTCTTCCCTCCTCCTCGTCTTCCTCCTCATCCTCCTCCACCTCCTCCTCCTCCTCCTCCTCCTCCTCTTCCTCCTCCCTCCTTCCTCACTCATGCGTCCTTCTCCTCCCTCCTTCCTCTGTCGTCCTTTCTCCCTCCTCCCTCTTGCCTCCTGCATCTCCTCCCTCCTCCTACTTCCTCCTCCTTCTCCCTCCTTCCTCCTCTCCACCTTCCTCCTCCTCCTCCTCCTCCTGCTCCTCCTCCTCCTTTTTCTTTATCCTTCATCCTTCATCCTCCTCCCGCCTTCCTCCTTCTCCTCCCTTCCCTCTTCCTCATCCTCCACCTACCCGCCTCCTCCCTCCTCTCCTTCTCTCCCCCTCCTCCCTCCTCTTTCTCCTCTCCTCCTCCTCCTCCTCCTCCTCCTCCTCCTCATCCTCCTCCTCCTCCTCCTCCTCCCTCCATCCTCGTGTCGCTGCTCGGGCGCGGCAGGAGGGAAGCAAGCCTTTGTTCTCATTCTGCACTCCTTTCCTGCCTGCGCGGCGTGGGTGGGTGGCCCCTCCTCCCTGCAGGGTTCTCCCAATTCATAGCGGGGCCGCGCGGTGAGAGCACCCCCCCCTCCGCAACTTGGCGGAGTCAGGAGGAGGAGGAGGAGGAGGAGGAGGAGGAGGAGGAGGAGGAGGAGGAGGAGGACCCCACGCCTGACCCGCCGCAGGCCCCCGCTCCCTTGCGGGGGCCTGCTTTTTTTTTGTGGGTGCCGATTGCCGTGCTGCGGCCAGAGGCACACCGTCGTGCCACTGCTCCCCCCGCCGACTCCGAGGTCATCTCGCCGGTCCGGCTGTGCGACGGGCAGGGGCAGCTCAGCTCGGCGCAGCTGCAGAGGAGCGCATCGGCCGGTCGTCTGGGAGGGAAGAGGGCCGCTACCTCGAGATCTCGAGGGGAGTGGGTGGATCTGGAGGGGGAGGGGGAGGGGGGAGACAAGCTAGGTGCGCTCGCGTCATATCTGACATCCTACCCCTCCCTCCCATTCCTTACCATGGCGCAGATCCGCTCTCTACTCGCACAGTCGGATGTCGAGCAGGGCAATGATCCCGAAAGGGTACGCGATGCATTGTAGAGCACGGCATGGCATGGCGTAGAAGAGCACCGAAAAGCGTAGTATCAACCTAGCATTGCATTGCATGCCGTGGCATGGCACGGGAAATGACGCCAGCGCTGCAGCGGGAGCACGAGTCGAAACGAGCGGAAGCGCGGAAATGAGGCCAGCGCTGCAGCGGGAGCACGATTCGGAACGAGCGGAAGCACGGAAATGAGGCCAGCGCTGCAGCGGGAGCACGATTCGGAACGAGCGGGGCCCGAAAATGAGGCCGGCGCCTCAGCGAGAGCAGCATTTTGAAACAAATGCAGGCGAAAACCCAACTCCGGGGAAACCTGTGTGTAAAAAAACAGTACGCGGGGGGGGGGTGGGGGGGGGGGGGGTCGGACACGCATGTGGGCCCAATCCCAACCCACTGGGCCCAATCCCAACCAACTGGGACCAATCCCAACCAGTGCGAAAAGCAAACTGGGCCCAATCCCAACCATCTTGGGATAGCCCCACAATAGGATTTTAATTGTAGAGAAGCCCAAGACGAGTGCGAAAACCAAGTGACACTCCTTATGTCAACGCAAAGGATCTGAAAGCCAACATGCATGCTCGAGTTGGAATTGGTCTCAGTTTTGGTCTGCACACGAGCACTACGTTAAGATGA